>CM028688.1:7120244-7408173 GCA_016771965.1 Brassica carinata
CTGGGTGTAATTGATTCCGTGAAACCGCTGTTTTCCCAAACACCCCCAAGAATAAATCAAGTGATGATGATAGTACCAATAACAATCCAAAAAAAAAAAGAGAAGAAAGAAGAAGAAAGAAGGACCATTTAGAAGCGACGTTGACGACGAGAAGAACCTTCCCTTGGTAAACGCTAAGGTCAACCTCCTTGCCGGAGCTATCCTATCATTCCCCACACGCCAACATTCAAAAAAAAATTAAAAGAAGATTGTCAGAAACGCTTCATCTTCTCGAAGGTGATTAGATTAAAATTAATTACTGATTCATTCTCTTAATAATAATTGATAAAGACGAAAAGACGCACATGCATGCTGGGATATCCTCTGCAGTCGAAGCCATTTGGGTAGGAATCAGACATGGCACACTGAGCATTCTGTGAAGGGGGAGCTAATGGAGATGATGAGGTCACGTTCTGATGTGAAGTGCCAAAGACAGGCTGACAATTTGCAGACTCTGTATTACCAGCTTGATCAGTGGGTGCACTGCTTCCTACATCCCAAGGTGGAGCCACGTCTTCCATTTCAAGCTCGCCGTCAACATCTTCAAGTATACGGGTATGCCTTTCAGTAATGGACGATGTGACATGTTCTTCATGGATTCTTGACTCATGTTCAGGGGTGACAGACTCAAATTCACCCTCATCCGAGTCACTTCCTTCGTCTTCAACCTTGAGCATTGCAGGCATGCAAAATCCATGAAGCTGGAGTGTTGAGTTACTGATACACAAAGATGGAGTAAGTTATGAGTCAATAGAGAGAATTTATGACAGTAGAGATAAAAAAACAAGATTCCAAGGCGAATTTCTCACCTTCCATATTCATCAACCAGCATACCCTCCATATCTCTAACGGGGTCATCCAGCGCCCTTTCTGTTCGAGCCGAGCGTCGAGAATAGAGGCAAGCAGGAGCATTACTATGTGAATCAAGTTCTCTTATATGATGACGAACAATAGATTCAGGAAGGATCCTTCTTTCGAGCCAAAGCTTTAAAACCTACACAAGAGAAAAAAGGGTGAGAAGTAATATTTTATAAGAAAAATAAGAGCTACAAATTATCACACACCTTCAAGCATTGTTGCCGGTTTTCTTGTGTGGTAGCTCCAGCTGGGACAGCAGCAGCCAATAGGCGAGGCAGCATAACTTGAATGGATGAAAGATAAACCCCACCAGCATCACCTGAAGATAAAGCAGTATTCACAAAGTTGTTTAGCCATAGAGAACCTCATGATACGACTAAGTAAACATTACATATGTAACTCACCACTCAGACCTTTGGAGCACTGAGCAATAGAATCCACAAGGAAAAATAAGTCCACCCTTCTTTGTAAATTTGACTCGCTTTCCAAAGTATGAGCAAGAATTTCCATGGCCTAAATGAAGACAAACATGCTTAGCAACATAGGCCAACGTTCTGCACAATATGGTATTTAATAAATCCCACAAAATCAAAGTGTAAACAAGTTCCTTTCCTCATGTAAAAGGTAGCAGATAAGAATATAAGGCTTTCCCTAGACCTATGCCTGCCTAGAGTGGCTGGATGCCTACAGCATCGTAGAAACAGCATACAAAGACAATATACATAAAGGAATTGGTAAAGTTCGTTTGACAGATATGGTCTCTGTTTTACTGAAACAATTAAATATTTGGATAATGTAGATAGAAGGACAGATCCAGTTATCATGATATCAACAATCTATAACAAGAAAGTTGTCTCCAAAAAGCAGAAAAGTTAGATTTCACCCATATCACAAGCAGGAAGAACGTCTCGTACCTTTGCCGACACACCAAACTTCACCAAATCCATAGCCAAACGTGTTGCGCGGCCAATGGTCTCCTTTGTCCTCACCAAGGAGCTAAGTGCCGTCTCAAAAGATTCAATAGTGAATTGCACATCAGTAACAACTTTCTTCACCTCAGTTACACCTACTTCATCTTTCCTTTCTTCGTTGACAGTGTCATCACTCATAGGTTTCTTCTCACCAAACTGACCACTGGTGCAGCAATTACTGTTGCTCTGCATACCATTTGCACTTTCTACAGTAGAAATATGGCAAACTGAGTTGCTATGTGGAATACCCCTTGCAGGAGAGTCTGGAGTTAACCTCATTTTTTCAGGTAAAAAGTTCTCAGATACTGAGACAGAACTGGTGGCTTGGATCTGCTCTTTCTGCTCATCCGTCTCACAGCTGTCAATGCACACGGACATACCACGTTATTAGTCAACCAATTCTGTTAACTGGGAAAAAATGATGAACAATGTCTAAACTCTGAAGAAACTTAATCTAATCCTTGACATTTTCCTAAAATTCAATATGCTTATCTTCTACTAGACTTTCACCGTAAGAACAAGTTAAAATAGTAACTGGTAACCTTCAATCAAAGAAGGGAAATGAAAGCTACACAAAAGTAAATATAGTAGGGAAATGGGTTAGTATGCGAGTCTAAATAGATAGATTCCTATTCACGACCTACATCAATCTGAATATGTAGACTCCATTCAAATTTATAAGTTATTCTAATTAGGAATACAAATAAGAGAGACATCATGGTATCAGAGATTAGCATAGGAGGTATAGGTACAAAATCAGTAGACTCACCTCTTTTCCAGCTTTTTGTTCTCCTGAGCATCCTCACAATGGCTATACACTGTTCCACACTGAGGTTCCGCTTCTTTAACTATAAGATAACCTTCAGTAGCACAGGGGACTGGATTCTCTACTATTTGACTTTGTTTGCCACTATCAAGTTCTTTACCCAGACTTCCTTGTTTTTCTATCCGTAGATTGTTTTCAGTTTCCTGCATGTTTTCAGCCTCCTGATTATTGACCACTGAACAGAACAATTGAGAACGTTCTACAGCTTGGGACTGAACACCCTGAGCGATTTTATCAAAACTCTCACATTTTTCTTTAAGAGAAGAATCCCCAACAACGACTAATGAATGATCACAAGAATCATTGTCCTGGCTTTCGCGTTGGTGAGGAGATTGAGCAGGTACCCATGATGCTGCCACATCCAAACCCGGGGGCTTATTTGCACATGAATCCACGGTATCAGAATTCAAAGGGAGTCCATCTTTCTCATTTTGACCTGTGCACTGCATGTCAATAGGATCGGGTTCAATATGTAGACAGTTCACGGTTTGCGACACCTCCGAACAGCCCTGAACAACTTCAGAAACACGAGTGTTCCCTTCTGGCGAACTGCCAAGTTGATTAGATTGTGCTCGAGTTACTTCATCTTGAGTCAGGCTAAATTCGTTCTCATGGAACTCCATAGCAGCTTTTTTATCTCCTACAGTCTGAATATAGGCCTTATACGGAGACATTCTGCCAGAAGGTTTCTCCATATGTGAAGGCCCTACATCAATCATATCACCTGGGAGCTTACCAGGTAACTCAAAGCTGTTAAATTCTTTGGCCGCAGAAGTATCTTGACCAGATACAATATCATTTTCATGATCAACAGAAGGGCTTGGCTGCATGGCTGCACTTGTTGGAGAGTCTTTGGATAATCTTTCTTCGAACTGTGAAGAGGCATTGCCCTTTTCATCAGCACAAAATACTCTACTCATCCGGACTCTGGCTCGCTTTACCAGAGGCAAGTGTTCATCACCATTTCCTGCACAGGGCCTCTCATTCAGCGTTTCATGAGAACTTTCAGATCCCTGGCAGCTATCACACGCCTTGGTACCAAAAGCTTCTTCTGCTTCAACTTTAGCAGGAGGGTCAATAAGGTCACTGGCCTCACGTTTTCTGGTAGGCTTCCTTTTCTTTCTCTTAACCATGGTACTAATTTGGAAATCAAGCCCTTTGCTGAGCTCATGACCTCCTTCATAACCCTCACCAACATCATCAGAATGCTCAACTTTGGAACGAGAATCCACACCATTGCCTTCATTCCTACTATTATTGTCAGACTCAACAGTAGCAATTTCAGATGCGTTCTCTTCATCAGATCCGTGCAAATTTCGAGCTGAAGAAACGACATCATCTGATTCAGAATGACCTGACCTTCGGATCCTCTTTTTCCTTCTTATAGCTCCATCATCTATATCATCGACAATGTGGCCACCATCACTGCATTGACGCAGGGGCCTTTGAAGCCTATCCAGTTCCAACCCTGATGTTAGTTTGGAGTGCTGAACCGGTAATATTATTGTCTGTGGAACACAATTTTGAGACCGTGCCCTTTCATTTCTTCTTTTTGAAGAATATATAGCTGTGTCACACAGATCTTCAGCTGCTACATTAAGAGATAGACTGTTGTGACGCAGAGCTAGCATTTGTTCAGCAGCTGAAGCATCCTCGCTGAGAAGTGTTGATTCATCTCTACCATGACTAGAATTTGACTCTATTTGAGTGTCAAGTCTTGTACCAATAAGATTCTCACAGGCCTGAGGCAGCTCAATATTATTCCCAGAACTTCCAACAGTTGTTTCTTCAGCAGATTTAGGATCATTAGCTTGGACCTGCTGCTTCAGCTTTTCGTAACTCTCTGCGATCTCCTTAACCGCACGGACAAAATCTGAACCTTTGGCATGCCGTTTTGTCAAAAGCGATTGCTTCTTCTCCTCCGTAAATGATTCAACATCAGCATGATTGCAGAAAGCTCTGCATAAACACCAAAAACAATTACTAGGTACAAACGAGGGGATACAAAACATTTAAAACTGATATAGAGCGAAGAGCAGAAAGTGATCACAGCTTGCAACAATTGATTCGCTTAAATTTATTTAATTTGATAGGAGAGCAGCTGTGCTAAGATGCTTCCTTCATAGTAATTATACAACAGAATTCACATAACCGTGGGGTATGAATGATGCAGCAAAAAGAACATTCACTAAATGTTGACGCTAATCTGCAAAGGAGATTATAAACAGTTTTCAGAGAATTCAACATTCAAAAGGCTTAAAGTGAGATAAATGATACGAAACGTCAACATATAATAGATGTGGAAACTCAAAACCATAAGTAGAAAAGATATGTACAACAAGAAGCATTGTTGTCAACTATCTGGAAAGAAGCGCACAAGAGATGAACCTGATTGTAAACTAAATACAATTAGAAACTAGTGGTGTATGTTTGAGAAAGTAAAGTACATCGCATCAAATCAAGTGTACCCTGCCTAGCAAGAAAAGTTAAATAAATTGTATGGCCATAAAGAAGCTACTAGCTTGTACGTCCTAATCTAGGGACTAGCGATCGAAGAACCAGGATTAGAATCCTGAACAATGAGAATAAACATGCTGAAACGGTGACGCAAATTTAAATAAGATAGGTATAGGATGAGAAATACGTGTGAGCAGAAAGTAAAAAGAAAAGGTAAGAAAACTCACATCTGTTGAGTGCCGAAAAAGAGAACGAATACTTTCTTCTTATCGGCAGAGAAGCCCCACTTTTCTGGCTCGCTAACCTGCAATAAGTAGACAAGAAATTGGCAAACAACTAAAAGTAGATGTATGATCCTATGTCATGTTATCAAGTTCGGAAGATGTATCAGCTGAAGAAAGTGATATCTACTAAGAAACTAAAAATAATTGCTCACCAAGATTCCTGTAAATCTGCTAACAAGGCAGTCGATAGTGGGCATAAACATCATCAAAGCGAAAAGAAACTATTTACTTCATCTAAGCAAACATCAAACACCTAATTCTATGAAAAAGGAGGCCATAACAAACAAACGAACAAAACGAAAAAGGGAAAGGAAGGAGATGCACAAACCGCGGCAGGCCAGGCAGGAAAGCCTTTGACTTTGGCGAGAACGAGATCGCCAACCTTCCACTCTCTCCTGGCGGATGCTGCAGCCTTACCACCGCCTTTCTTGCGGCTCGGAGCCATCAGGGCAAATCGACGATTCTTACTCGAAAATTAGCAGATTGGGAGGGGCTAGGGTTTTCGGTGACAGATTCCAGTGAAGAAATTGCAGGCATTGAATAATCCCAACCCAGCAGGTGAGCAAGATGCGTGGTCTCTCTCGTAAACCCTAATCGAAAAAGAAGATTGTTGTTGGATTGATTCGCCCTTTGTAGAAGAAGAAGATTCGCACACGAAACCGAGAGAGGAAGCTGTTTGATAAAAGATTGTAGAACGGGGTTCGGTCGGTGTAGGGTTTGCAATGTTTCAAACTACATGTATAGCGTGCGCCGCACATGCGTATTTTAGCTTTTATGTTTTTATCCTACGCACTCTCATCTGCTTACATTTTGTTTTTGTCACACAACCGCCTGAGAGCAGCGGAGAGAAAACCAATTAAAGTAGCTTGCTACTTGGGCTTTCATGAATTCCCCTATGCGTTGCACTATTATTGCAAGGATTGGGCTCAACCCATCAAACAGTTCCTTAACTAAAACGATTTGAGTGGATTACATTTCGAATCTTCTTCAGTATAGGTCATCTCCAGTCTCACCCCATTTTTTACTCCAAAATGAAGTAAAAATAATTATAGAGTAAAGAATACTCCAACCCTACATCATTTTCCACTCCATAATAAAATTTACTCCATAAATATAGTAATCTATTTTTAATTTATTCATTACTCTATTATGGAACAAAAAAATATAGTAGTATTAGAATATTTTTAATTCATAATCACTTTTACTCCATTCTGAAAGGAAAAATGGAGTTTTACTTGCTCTTAATATGCCAGTCGCAAATATTCCACATAGTTAGCTCTATATATATGTCTGAGATTATGTAAGGCTATCAATGTCATTTTATGAATGGAGCAAATGGGCTTGTCAAAATTCCGGCCCATGGAGGACTCCTGGCCACAATCAGCAGAGATGCGACCCTAATAACGAAAGACTTGCGGTGGAGAGTCCCTGATACGCTTGTGTGGTCAAGTCTCTCCTCCCAAATGATATCATGGCCAGTAGGGGCTAGGCATCATATTTGGTTTATACTTGTGATTTGATATGTACTCGCCTTTAAAAACCAAATATTTGACACCGGCAAGGCAAGCAATAAATTAACAAATTTTACTATTTGCAAAAACAAGTCAGATATATTGTTTTAAATAAAATAATAAAACATATTTAAAAATATAAAAAAAATCAAGATCTACGTATGCAGTTAACTTTGTTTATCATTAACCTTGTCAACATATAAAGCGCCGAAATAAAATAGAAGGACGATAAATTTCATATGGTCTTTCAATATTTCAAACATTTATTTTTATTTTTGTCTAATTATTTGAGATTTCATGTGATTTCTAGATGTTAAATTTGGAATGTGTATATATGTTATTATATGTTTATCTTACAAATAATCAAAAGACTAACATTTGATTTGGCAAGTAGCAAGGCAAGTTAAATAATTTACAGTTATCAATTTTTATTTTATTTTTATTTTTTTGAAAATACTCGATAGAACAAATACTCTTTCAAGCAAATCAAATACAAGTAGTAAATAAAATTACTTGGATAAATAATTAAGGTAGCAAGTAACTAATTGGCAAGTACTAGCTCCTCGCCTAGCCATGACCACGTTTATTCCAATTGGTCTTTTAACATGACGTAGCATAACAGAGCCCACGCTTCCAATGACAGCAGCTTTTTGTTTCCAGTACACGTGATTCATCGCGAAATGAAACGTGACAATAACAAAAGTGGAAACATCGTGACAAGTACTAATAGAGATCAACAAGTTCGAGTGAATAACAAGTAATCTTGTCAAGTTTTCCTCCATTCCACCACTAAGATAAGCGGATGCTTCATCTTTCGATAAAGACTCCAGTGGAATTTAAAAAAAAAAAAAAGTTGTGGAGTATTATTACCTGGTCCATGCTCAACTCACAACAGAGAAGCATATTGGGGAATTAAATTATTAAGAGGAAGACACAGCACTGAAACTATATTTTCATTAACTAAACTGAAACAGCTTAATTAGACGGTCTAAGAAAACAAACAAACAAGGTTAGGTTTGGACATACACAATTTCTATAAATTTCCGCAAGATTTGATATGAGAATCGTGGATAATAATGGTATTCATATTTTCTTTCCTCTCTTTTTTGGGAGGAGCTAGGTTGAATTCGGAGGACAGGTACATAGGTAAGGCATGACACAGAACAAGTGGAGTTGCTAGAAATGTCTAATAATAATTCAGCATCTCCAACATGTTTTTAAACCTTAAATTTTAAGATTTTGGTTTTTAAACAAGTTATCGGTCTCCCAAATCTATCTTGAAGGTTTGAATAGTCAAACTTCAAATTTGAGATTTCACTACTTAGACCTTCAAATCACTTGTTTTTTTGGTCTTTCTAGTTTTGTAACCTACATATAATTATACTAATATTAATTTTTACTACTATAGTCTTTATAAATATATTTCGACCAAATATTTAAATATATTTATATATATTATTAATACATAAATATATATAATATATTAAAATTTAAATTTAATTATCTAATATATATATATATTATGTATGTGTAGTTTAACTATTTTGTAACTCTTCTTTTATGTCATTTCCAAAAACACGACACACCTTATGTATGTGTAGTTTAACTATTTTGTAACTCTTCTTTTATGTCATTTCCAAAAACACGACACACCTCAGTCACCATCAGATCTGTTAGTCAATACCGATCATGTAAAGCTCTCAAATGTGAACTACAGAGAGGTAATACCCAAAAGTCATTGATATCTCTTTTGAAGGAAACTAAAAATTCCTCAAACGAAACCTTTAAGCTCAAAGTTACTTAGATGATGCTCTCGTCTATATAATAAATTTATATCTTTGGATCTAAAGCATTGAATATAGTCCACCAAACGACAAAGCTAATCCATTGACAAAGGAAGGATGTATGTGTAGTTTAACTATTTTGTAACTCTTCTTTTATGTCATTTCCAAAAACACGACACACCTCAGTCACCATCAGATCTGTTAGTCAATACCGATCATGTAAAGCTCTCAAATGTGAACTACAGAGAGGTAATACCCAAAAGTCATTGATATCTCTTTTGAAGGAAACTAAAAATTCCTCAAACGAAACCTTTAAGCTCAAAGTTACTTAGATGATGCTCTCGTCTATATAATAAATTTATATCTTTGGATCTAAAGCATTGAATATAGTCCACCAAACGACAAAGCTAATCCATTGACAAAGGAAGGAATCTTAGTGCAAACGACAAATTAATGAATTATGGAGAAGCCAGAAGATGTTGATAAATCACTAAACAAATTTAAAGTTATTTTGTCAGAATTAAAGACTACAAAACCAAATGTAAGCGACCATTACAAAAATGCAAAATCAATATTTTCCAAACAAGGAACTAGTTGATTGAACTAAATATAAAATAAGTAATTGATTAGTAAATATTCACACTAAAATAAACTGAAAATATAGACATTCTCTTCTCCCCCCCCCCCTTTCCAAGTAATTGCCAAGACAGTTTCATTACAAGACAGACGAGAATCTTTGTCACAATGACGCACCAATAAGCCAAAAGTTCGGTCATAAGTAATACTTTGACAATATGAAAAACAAAACAAAATAGTAGCATTAGAAATGAATTTTGAAAGATGTTGGGACTGAAAAGTCAATGCTAATCAGGGAAATGAAATTATGTTCAAAGTAATAACTATAAATTACCTGTAAAATATTATCCTCTTCTTTTATCATTTATATAGAAAAAAGTCAAAAACTACCAACTAGACAAAGGAGAAAGAATCGCTTTCCTTTGTTTGTCTCCAAGCCTCCATGTTCCTACCACTTGGCATCCAAAAGAAACGTATATAACAAAAACAATCACACATAAGCCATGGTCATAAATGGTTTATTATAAAGAAATGTATAGAAACAAACATATGTAGCCAAAAGAGATTGTTTTCTCTAAGAGGGGGGTCCATGTTTCTTCCCAAAGTTCGAAACCACTACAAGGAAACGACAAAAGTTCTAAATCATATACATGCAAATAGAAGAGTCAATAAGCAAAAGATGCCAAAGTAATGGTAAGGAATTAGGAATATACAAGAAAAATCTATTGCTGATTTTGACATTTTGTCCAACATTATTTAATATATATATTAAATTCGGTTGTGTAAGCTTTTTTTCTCTCATATGGGTGGATGGGGCTTGGTCTTGGCACTGTGAAGCTTTTGCCTCAAATGCACACACAACACTTGTCTTTTTTTCTTCTCTCACATTCATTTCCTCTTCCTTCTTTCTTTATTACTCACTCAAACGCCTTTGCGACATGCCTCCCTAGGGTTTTCTCTTCGACCTTTGGATCTTTTTTTCTTTCTTTTTGTATGTTTTTGTTACAATTATAGCAAAGGCAGAGTAAATTCTTGAAGGGTACGTAGTTGGAAAACCTTTAAAGTGGAAAAAGTTTTTACAAGATTTTTCATTTGTAGTTCTCAAAAAAAAAAAAAATTGTCATTTGTAAGGCGAAAACATTCAATGCATGCTCTTTCTATCAACCACAAACGAGAATAAGGTGAATAAACTACAACCACAAAGACAGGCACTTTCTATTAAAAGCATTGAACACAAAAAGGTTAATATAAACATACAAAACATGCCAAGGATCAAAGACAAATTAGTTGTCTTGTATTTTACTCTATGTACTAAAGAGCCAATTAAAGACTACCTCCTATACTACCAAGCAGTATGATCTCTCGGTTTAGCCCTAAACCGATACATGTCGATAACAGAATTGGTCTTTCGCTTCCGGCGCTACCAACATCTCACAATAAGCTGGACTTATGATGCTCTAGGAGACTAATGAAGACACAAAAAACGTGACTGAGCAGTGAGCAGTACGCAATACTTGTGCAAACTATACATCATAGTTAGTACACAAAACAAACCGAGCCTTCAGCCCTCTTCCTAAGCAGACAGACCTTCATGTTGCTAAGGAGTCAGAAGAATAGGACTTGCTTTGCTTAGACTATCATCCTCCATCGAGTGCACAAACTTTTTCAACTCGTCCATAAGACAACGGAAGTGGTCATTGTTAGGCAAGAAGTAAAACCCAATGGTAGCCTGCTCCAAATACAAAAGGTTAACATCTTGACCAGTCTTCTTGAGACCATCGACATAAGCCAATTGCCAATCCTGAACAAGATCTAAACCAGCCACAACGACAAGACTCTTGGGAAGTTAACACCTTCAAGACTCTGACCACGAGGGCCAAAGGGATTACAAGCTGGGTGATCTCTATCTTCACCTTGAGGTAGAAAAGCCCGCCAATACCAATCTCGATCTTGAACAGTGACAAAGTATTTACCGTCAAGTCTCTTCTCAGACAGAGTCCTCTCTAGCCCACCAAACATAGGGTGAAGAAGAATGTTCCCCAACACTTTAACTCCTTCACTGGTCGCCCTGACAGCAACATTATGGGCTATGTTGCCACCAGAGCTATCACCAGCCAAGTAAACATAAACATCGGAGTGTTTACCACTCCGAAGCCAGATTCTTGACTTGACCCATCTGAGAGCGTTCCATCCGTCGTCGTAAGCACAAGGGTAACGGTGCTCCGGCGATCTCCGGTAATCAACAGAGACGACAACAACGCCGCAAATGGTCACTAACCGTCGGCAGAAAGTGTCGTAGATGGCGCTGTTGGCGGAGGAATGAGTGAAGCTACCACCGTGGAAAAGACGAGAACGGGGACGATCTCTGTGGTGCTGAGAGGCTCCGTGAGGTCGACGGTGCCGTAACGGGAGGGGTCGAGGGGAGCTGGGAGGTAGATTCTGGTGAGGAGGTTGGTGGAGGAGGAGGAGTCGAGGTGGTCGAAGGAGAAGACGCCGTCGAGGGGGAAAGAGTTGGGGAACTTTGCGGTCGAGAAACTCGGCGAGGTGACGGTTGAAGTTGGATAGAAGGCCCCACATGTTATCGGCTTTATCGGATAGAGAATAATTTTATCAGATGACTTTATCAACAATTAATTTACAAGTCAGTTCCCATCTAAATTTTAACATGGCATCGTTTCCATCCGAACAATCCAACCCGATCCATTATCGATCCAAAAAGTCGAATTCCATCGATCCTTGCCCAACATTCGAGATTGATGCTCGAGAACCATCATCTCGAGGGGCGATAGGGATAAAGGTCCCACATCGTATTGGAAGGATCGTTAGAATATATAAGATAGATGGACCACTCCACTTATCACCAATTGGTTTTAGGTTGGAAGGAGATCAATGCTCAAATAAGAAACGAACACATGAGTTAGTTCCACCCACCGAACAAAATGTGGTTGGTCAAAGTGGATTTTCACTCTTAAATATAACCATGGACCGAACGTATAAAGCGAGGCTGGTAAAGACGAGGGTTCCATCGCCAGATGGCACTTTACGACACGCTTAGTCCGGTGGTGAAGGCTACGACGGTTCGCTTCGCAACGATCTCGCCATCAACAACGATGGCGATTAAGGCAAATTGATGTTAACAATGCCTTCCTTCAAGGCCGGTTGACCGATGAAGTTTATGTTACCCACCGCCGGCTTTGTGGATCGTGATCGTCCGCCATATGTATGCCGCCTCGAAAGTTTCTACGACTTCGCCAAGCACCAAGGGCCTGGTATCAAGAACTCCGTGGGCGATCTTTCACTTTGGTTTGTTAATTCGTGGCGATACCTCTATTCATCAAACAAGGCACCAATGTTACTCTATGTATTGGTATATGTCGATGATATGATTAATACAGGAGCGCGAATACTACATCGTAAGAAATTTACCGCACTGTACTCTTCAAAGATCTGGGAGAGCAAATACTTCCTTGGCATCAACTCCACCGTGATTTTGAGGTCTTCATATGCCAACAGAATATATTGCGATCTTCTTGAAAGACAAAGATGGCGCCCGCAAAACCAGATCCACACCGATGTCACCAACGCTAAGCTCGATTAAACTCGGTACTCAATTGGATGATCCCAGAGAATATCGCTACGACAATAGGGAGTCTTCAATACCTCACGCCGTCCTGATATTGTATCACGTCAACAAACTCTCTCAATTTATGCACCAGCCTACTGATCAACATTGGAGTGCAGCAAAACGAATTCTCGATATCTAGTTGCAACACCAGATCATGGAGTTTACATTCGCCGAGGATCACCACTTACGCTTGGCTTAAACCGATGCATGTTCAGGGATAATCGATGATTTTGTCTCAACAAATGCATATGTTATCTATCTTGGTGGCACACCTATCTCTTGGTCCTCGAGAAAACAGTAATGGTGTTGCTAGATCGCCTAATCGAGGCTGAGTATCGGCGGTAGCAAATGCACACACAACACTTGTCTTTTTTCTTCTCTCACATTCATTTCCTCTTCCTTCTTTCTTTATTACTCACTCAAACGCCTTTGCGACATGCCTCCCTAGGGTTTTCTCTTCGACCTTTGGATCTTTTTTTCTTTCTTTTTGTATGTTTTTGTTACAATTATAGCAAAGGCAGAGTAAATTCTTGAAGGGTACGTAGTTGGAAAACCTTTAAAGTGGAAAAGGTTTTTACAAGATTTTTCATTTGTAGTTCTCAAAAAAAAAAAAAATTGTCATTTGTAAGGCGAAAACATTCAATGCATGCTCTTTCTATCAACCACAAACGAGAATAAGGTGAATAAACTACAACCACAAAGACAGGCACTTTCTATTAAAAGCATTGAACACAAAAAGGTTAATATAAACATACAAAAACATGCCAAGGATCAAAGACAAATTAGTTGTCTTGTATTTTACTCTATGTACTAAAGAGCCAATTAAAGACTACCTCCTATACTACCAAGCAAAGTATGATCTCTCGGTTTAGCCCTAAACCGATACATGTCGATAACAGAATTGGTCTTTCGCTTCCGGCGCTACCAACATCTCACAATAAGCTGGACTTATGATGCTCTAGGAGACTAATGAAGACACAAAAAACGTGACTGAGCAGTGAGCAGTACGCAATACTTGTGCAAACTATACATCATAGTTAGTACACAAAACAAACCGAGCCTTCAGCCCTCTTCCTAAGCAGACAGACCTTCATGTTGCTAAGGAGTCAGAAGAATAGGACTTGCTTTGCTTAGACTATCATCCTCCATCGAGTGCACAAACTTTTTCAACTCGTCCATAAGACAACGGAAGTGGTCATTGTTAGGCAAGAAGTAAAACCCAATGGTAGCCTGCTCCAAATACAAAAGGTTAACATCTTGACCAGTCTTCTTGAGACCATCGACATAAGCCAATTGCCAATCCTGAACAAGATCTAAACCAGCCACAACGACAAGACTCTTGGGGAAGTTAACACCTTCAAGACTCTGACCACGAGGGCCAAAGGGATTACAAGCTGGGTGATCTCTATCTTCACCTTGAGGTAGAAAAGCCCGCCAATACCAATCTCGATCTTGAACAGTGACAAAGTATTTACCGTCAAGTCTCTTCTCAGACAGAGTCCTCTCTAGCCCACCAAACATAGGGTGAAGAAGAATGTTCCCCAACACTTTAACTCCTTCACTGGTCGCCCTGACAGCAACATTATGGGCTATGTTGCCACCAGAGCTATCACCAGCCAAGTAAACATAAACATCGGAGTGTTTACCACTCCGAAGCCAGATTCTTGACTTGACCCATCTGAGAGCGTTCCATCCGTCGTCGTAAGCACAAGGGTAACGGTGCTCCGGCGATCTCCGGTAATCAACAGAGACGACAACAACGCCGCAAATGGTCACTAACCGTCGGCAGAAAGTGTCGTAGATGGCGCTGTTGGCGGAGGAATGAGTGAAGCTACCACCGTGGAAAAAGACGAGAACGGGGACGATCTCTGTGGTGCTGAGAGGCTCCGTGAGGTCGACGGTGCCGTAACGGGAGGGGTCGAGGGGAGCTGGGAGGTAGATTCTGGTGAGGAGGTTGGTGGAGGAGGAGGAGTCGAGGTGGTCGAAGGAGAAGACGCCGTCGAGGGGGAAAGAGTTGGGGGGAACTTTGCGGTCGAGAAACTCGGCGAGGTGACGGTTGAAGGTACCGTCGGGACGGCGGAGGAGGGTGTAAGCGAGCTTGAAGTTGGAGATGAGGACCCATGTGTTGAGTGGGACTATCCTCTACAGAAGATAAGAAGAAGAGTTTTTAAGTCAGATGGGACGTCTTAGATTTTTCTTTACAAACCATCCGTACTATGAATCTATAATGATAATAATCTTCATCGGCTAAGAATTAAATTCCAAAGTCCAAGAAACTGAAATGTTGAACACAAAAAAAAAGAAGAAGAAAGCAAAAGGGAAGGGTTCGTTTCAGAAAAGAGTACCTTGCATTCGTTAAGGTTGACTTCGTTTCCAGCAGCCATAGTCGTTCGTCTTCACAAAAAAAAAACTAGCTAGCAACAGAGGAAGAGACTTTGAAGGACCTGCAGAAAAAAAGGAGGCAGAGATAACAAGAAGTACAGAGAGCCCTTCTTTCTACCAAGAGAGAAAGAGAGATATGGTCAAAGGTGAGAGATGTTGAAGATGATGAAATAAACACATCGGACGGTGACGAAGAGACCGGACGACCGAGTTATACTCTTTCCATCTATGGGTCCCACATGACTATCCAGTATCCACTTTTCTCTCGATTTTTTTCTATTTTCGTATTTTACTTATTCTTCTTCGTTTTTTTTTTCATTGTCTGGACAGCGATAAGGTAATTTACTGCTACTGATTAGTAAAATGAAAATGTCGAAAAATTAGCAAAATGAAAATTCTCAATTATATATATATTTAAAAAAAAAAATCAATTGTAAAACAAGAAGAATAAGATTTTCTATGGGATGTGAAGAGAGATTAGAGAGAGGATTGGCTTATTGGCACGACACGCTCTCTCATAATTGCTCCTTTTGACTCCCTTTTTTTTTCCTTAGTAGTATTATAATCTACGGATATGTTTAAATACTTTCCGACATTTCATTTTTTTATTATTTCATGTTTAGTTTTGAAAATACTATACTTCATTATACTATAATCCCTCCCTCACATGAGTTGGCAGAGAGATTATGTGTCTATGTATGTTTTAAGATTAATAAACCGTTTATGTCGTTTTGTGATTGTAATTGATTACAATGATTTTGCATATAGCTATACTATAATTTCAAGGATACCTAAACTGTCGTTTTGCTTTTCACCTAGTAATCTTTCTACTACATTCCACTATTTCTTACATTTTACTATATTATTATCCATCATAACTATACACTCAGTGGAGAAAATAATTAGTGTATACTTTTTCGTTCTGTACCATTTAGGTGATGGAGACGACTTTTTTTTTCACTAAAACAAGGACAATTTGTAAGCTATTCAAGACGAGAAAATAAAAGTTCTCATCAAAAGATCACGTATCATCTAATAATATATTATACAGAATTAAGTATAGGATGTCAAAAAGTAGATATATAAACGTATGGTAATGCAGTTTATAGGATCTTTTGATGGTCGTTGTGACTTATTGATTAGGTGAAGGACAGAGAGAGAGAGATTCTTATAAAAATGTGAATGCATATTCTTAATAAAACAAAGTTTTTTTTTTTAACAAAGTTAGCTAAGGGAAGGTGACAAAATAAACTAACCAGCGTGCGACCAACGCCATGGCATGTGGCGTCAAAAGAGTTATGTTGTTTTTGTTTAGTTAGTAATAAGATGAGTTCAAAACCTGTTATGCAGTGTTCAGTTCATAACATCGTACGTTTTATATATTAACAGTAAGTCTATGACCTTATAATTTTATGGTACATATTCAAATCACAGCTGTGAATTTATGTATAAAGAACCAAAATGTTAATGGAGGCAGCTAAACAATAATAAAAGAAGAGGGGAAAAAAATAAAAGAGGAGGATACTAGCAGAACACGCTATATATGATTGGCGTGTCTATTTGAGGGCTTTCTTAAGTTTTGTCGTAATCTGTTTTGTCTTTTCGATACCTGTGCTTCCCGTTTTCCACTTCTTACTTTTGATTTTTTTTTTTTCATATGTGATTATTTAAACATAAATAAAAGAAGAATTCACTAATTAATATTTTTATTTTTATTTTTTCAGTTCACTACTTATAATTTCCCGCTATCGTTTTGATGGAAAAATAGAATGCAATTAACTAAGCCATGGAACAAAAAAAACACAAATCTTCGTCATCTAGATTTTGTCTGCGTATTTCATCATAGACATTTATTAGTGAAATTACTTTTACATAATTATATAATTTTACATAATTAATTTTTCTAGTACTACCAATGAGTGACTTATTTTGTAAGCATATGGACCAACTAATGTGTTTTAAACGAGCGTTAAAGAAAGTCTTCCCTACTATTACTTTTTATATTTTTGGGAATAAAGTTTCCAAAAGTTGAAGAAGACGACAAAAGTATGTTGTTTTTCTGTCCCCCCTTAATTTGTCGTTTTTTGGTATTGGAGAGCAACCATCCTGTTTGACAAAAAAAAAAGGAAAGCAACCATCCAACAGTTAATTTTGGGCCTCATTTCGTTGATACAAACTTCAGGCCAGTCCAATTTGTAGTGGAATAACATAAGGTAATAGTTGGTTGGGCAACAGCAGTTAAACAACTAGGGAGGCATCTCAAATGGAAGAGCGCTCGCTTTGCATGCGAGAGGTTCGATTCACCGCATCTCCAAATTCAAAATTTAAATAAAATTTATCTAGCAATGAAAGAACAGTTCAACTATATGATGTATATCGAACTTAAAAATTTTAAGAAGCTAGCAATGAAAACCCTTAAAACTTTGTCCTTACATTAATAAACAACTTGTATTATTAAAAACGAACATGATGATCCAAAATCTTGACGACAACAAGAAAAAAAATCATTGTTGACTTCTTTAAGATCTTGGACTCCAAACAACCACTTTTTTCTTCATCTTAGGGAGCTTCGAATCATCCTCAGGGCCAATTTCCGTCACAACCACCCTTCCCTGAACAACCTAACGTACATATCACTCATCTGAAACGCCTTAAAATGAACATCCGCACCACCGTCCTCATTGATCTCAAGCTTCACAACTGCCGTGACCCACTCCTTCAACTCACTCTCAGAGTGAAGCTACGCGGCTAGCAACACCTCGACGTTAGACAACATATACTCTTTGTCCTGCGTGATAATCTGGTTGAATATAAACCCAACCTTTCTCATCCCTAATCCTAGAGTGATCGCCTCAACACGTTTCTTTTCCTCAATGTCTCTCATCAGGATCAGATTATCCTCCATACCTTGATGCGGCGGCTCGTAGATGAAATTCACCTCAACATGACCTTCCTCCGAGACGTTCCCGTACATCAACCCGCCGCGTTTGACGTAGTGCTGAGAGGCATTGGCGCAATTGCGATCAAAGGAGATGAAATCTCAGTGAGACTTTTCCTGGCGAGACATGCACATCTGACGTGCGATTAGATCATCGACGGTCATCTTCCTTCCGAAGGAACCTGTAGGTGTTACGCCACGAATCGTGCGCTCACCTTCGTACGCCAGGTAGAGCATAAATCTGTGGGAGAGATTGAGAGAGGAGATAGAGTGGTTGGGGTTGGTCAATGTAGGTGAAGCCGTGGAAATCATCGGGAGTCTTTGCGAGGAGAAGGTTGTGATCGGTGGATAAGTTCTAGTTATGGATAAGGATCTGGAGCTGATCTTGAATTAGGGTTTTGAGTTGGAAGACACTGGTATGAGATTCTTCTATATTTAGTCGTTCTAATCCATCGCTGTTTCGGATTCTGATCATCATCGTCTTCTTTGTTTCGTTCAAATACTTGAACTAAGATTGATTTGAAGGTATATCTGAAGCAACGGTTTTCTTCTCCAATCGATGTCAAAATGCTAGAGAATCTCTAGGATTCCAGGAACAGAGAAATCAAGATTCAAATATGTCCTAGAAAAAGGAAAGAAATGGGCCTTAAACTGTGCCCAGAGTTTCTCTTTTTAGCTTCATATTTAACTTTAAATAGGCTTCACTAGAAGCATACTTCTACCGAAGCTTATATATTAAAAGATAAGTCATGACTTCTTTTATGTATGATATTTTGAAATGGACATTCTCCTAGAAAATCATTTACATTATTATTTTTAATTTGCATAATCAAATCCTAACAATATATTAATTCTCTTTTTTATTCCATCAAATAAGTAACAGAAATAACAGACATATGTAACTGAACCATTTTAACAAAATCATAACATCTAAGTCTAACATGATCATTTGTATACATTTAATATATGTAAAGCATACTCATTTTGTAGTTATTTATTCTAACAAAATAAAAACATACGTATGTATTTAATTCTTGATCATTTCATTATGTAACTTATTATTCTAACAGAGACTGACTTTCTTGGTTCATATTATTATAGAAAAATCGTAATTATTCATGGTGTATCATATTGTAGTATCATACTATAGCAAGTTTTGTACCAAAATAAAAAAATAAAATAAATTAATATCGTAGCAATTTCTTGATTACTATTCATGGTGTATACCATGAACCAAATTAATAATGAAAAACTATAGGACCGGTTCGTTTAAATACTTTATAAGTAAATCAAAATCAGACATAACCGGTTATAATAAGATTGACTGCATTTTCTGAACCTAACCGGTTCGTAGTAAGTTGGATTGTATTTTCTGTACCATCCCTCATATATTTTTTGAAAAGCATTACAACATTTGAATGATACTATCTATTATAACTTGAATGATTTTTAGAATGTTTAGAAAATATGTTGGTTCATCTAGATATTAATATACTTTTCATTAAGCTAATCATCAAATTAATTATTAATGTATAAAATTAATTTCTTCTAAATAAAAATCACAAAATTATCTAATATGATTAAAATATATAACAAAATTACTGATTTTAAATAATAAAGATTTGATAACAATGTGTGTATCATCAATCGTTTTTAATTTTTTTTTAACAATATGTATTAAATTTATTAACATAATAGATGTTAAAGCAATACGACATGAAAATATAAAATTTCTTTAAAAAGTATTCTTTCTATGGTATAACTTAATTTTTTTTAAAAAAATGGTTTGTATGCAAACTGTATAAATTAAAAAGAACATATTTCGAAGGAGAATTTATATTTGATTATTTCAGTTTATGAATGTATCGTGGTCAGCTCGAAAAATATATTAATATTTAATAACAATGTAAACTGTATAAAACAAATTGTTATAATGTCAAATAAAAAACATAAACAATAAATTATAGATTTATACAATATAGAACACGAAAGTGTAAAACATATATTCGAAGCGTTTACACTAATATCAAAATAACATATTTATAAAATGAATTAAACACATGCACGGTTGCGCGGATCGAAATCTAGTCATCATACTATTAAAAGAGGAATATGTCCAATTGATAGAAGTTTGGTCCAATTATTATTTTCAACAATATATACTTTTTAAAAAAATATTAACTGGATCAAAATATATATTCTGGATGTAACCACCACTTCACTTGCATAATAATCGGGAGAGGAATCCACGTAAGGCGGGTCAAATAATTGCTATTGGACTTTATTGAAAATATAAAACTAATTGTATGATAACTACATTTTACTAATTTACATATTTTCTAACTTCCATTTCCTATTCCATTTGAATCCCAAAATTTTAGAAACAATGTAAAACCCAAATCTTAGTTAAAAAAAGTAAAACCCAAATTTCATGGTTTTATGTGATATTCTAGAGTGGTTTAACCAAAATCACCTAAATCTTTGCAACTTATTCAAATCATCTAAAATTCTATTAAAAATCAAATCACCTCAAATGTTAGATTGAATACACCCCTCTTAATAGTCAACTGTTTGCATACGGTCATATATATTAATAACATAGGCAGATAGAATAAATGATTATCGTATTTTGATATCATACGGTCACTTTTACTGTTATTTTACAGATTAGGGTTTTTGTGATAAGCACATAAAACGTAACAAATATAATCTAACAAAAAGAATTTTTTTGTGTTAACTATAAAGCATATGGTAAACAGCCTAAAATTTGTAGCAGAAACTAATTAAGGTAAAGGTAGGGATGGCAATTGGGCTCTCCCATCCCGTCCCGTCCCGAACCGCTGCGGGTTTGGCTTCTGGTCTGGGCTGTCATGCGGATCTGATCCTCAACTAGGTGTCCATCGTCTGTGAAATATGTAGGCCTTGTGGCCGTCTGGACATCCACAAACAAATATAGACAGAATTAAGTTTCAACTGACATGATCGAAGATACTCTTACAAAATCAATACATTAAGCTTATACAAAACAAATGTTTTATTATCATTTATGATGGCTTGAAGAAGCTCCACCGGCAGATCGAGGCGCTGGGAGACCGAAGCATCATCGACCTCGAAACCACCATCAACGAAGCTCCATAATGTCTAATCCCCTCTCTCTCTCTCTCTCTCTCTCGTGAAAGCGTAAATGGAGACTTAGATTGCGGGTCTTCAAAATCCCGCGGTTTAACCCATCCCGCTTTGAGCCCATCCTCTTTGAACCCGGCCCCGCTTTGAGCCGTCATGAGGCCGCAATTTTATGGCTTATCAAATGGAGATCCAATCCCGCCCCGCAGCAAGCCTTTACGGGCCATACCCGCGGTCCAGGTCCTTGATTGCCATCCCTAGGTAAAGGTAATCTTCATGATATCTACTCGAGTTTTTTTAGAAATAGTGAATTAAATATTATTCTTAAACTAAAATATTAGATCAGTATATATATATATATATAATTAAATGTTAAAACTACTTAATAATTTGTGTAGGTTGGTTAATATTAGCATTTTTACAGTTATAGTTTATATATACGGGTTATTTTATCAAGCTTACAAAATATATATAACAAGAAAACATTAAAATAATTTATATGTATAAATACCAAAATAAGTTATATATAAACTTAAAATTTCATAAAATCATATATAAATTTATAATTTTTATTAAATAAAATTTTGCAATCAAAGTCAATTCCGCGCTATGAAAATGCGGGTCAGAAAATGTTACAAAAAAACATACATACTGTCATATAATTACGAAGAAACGAACGTATGTCAGATCAATTTTTAAATTGCTATTGTTTTATAAAATAGATTTTGATTAAGGTCTATATACAAATATGATTACAAAGTAAAACACAAATATAATTACAAAGAAAAACACAAGTATGAAAATTGAATATCTAAAAACAATTAAAGCGAAAGATATATCCGCCCTTTGTAAAGTCGGGTCATAATTTAATAACCTATTAAGTCTTTCACAAGACCCGTGTGATACATAGGAAACGTTAGATATTTTGTTTGTTTATCGTCGGTAGTCATCATAGATTTATTGTATAACAAGATGTCCATGAATCGATTGGAGTAACAATAAGTGAAGTGATATGATCTTTTTAGAATAGATGGGGATAATACGTTGCGAGTGGTCCAGTTTTCATTATATCAAATGGTCCAAAAAGGAAAGGCTGTTGAAATTATATATCTCCTTGAGGACCACATTCTTAGATCACGCCATTTATTGACATCAAATCTACATAATTAGTTCATTTATTTCCATACAAATTTATTTCAAAAATTAAATGCTTAAAGCTCATTTATTTGACAAATGAAATCGATAGTTCAGCAGCAGCAAAACGATACAATAACATAAATAAGCGGTCCCATAAAACTTTACAATAATGGCAATTGGCAAATGCTGTATTGCTCACTACGTTGCCACCATTTTTGCAGTGACAGATAAAAAAACTATGTCATAATTTATTTCTCCTTCTGTTTCATTGTATTTAATGTTTAAATTTAATATAAAAAACTAATGAAATTCCAATTTTTAAAAATTTATATTGATTATAAAAAATATTATTAAATAAAATTAATTCAGGCAACTAAAAATAATATTATGTAATTGGTTATAAATTAAATGAAACAATACTAATATTTTAATTTTTATCTAAAGTAATAAAAACATCACTTAGTTTGTAACTAAAAAATGTATCTAAAGTTCCAGACACACGATTCTATGCTTTGAATGCCTCAGAAAATGTGGTGTTGTTTTTGGGGTATAATCATATAGTATGTTTCTTAGAACAAAATATAACCTTTTGGGGTTAAATTCCATAATGTATTTATTGAGTGCATTGACTAGATTATCATCTTCTCCTCGATATGATGTTCATGATCAATTACCATGAACCACCCAAATGAAAAGGTATAGCTGCGTGACGTAATTTGGCAATGTGGAAAATAGTAAAATAATATAGAGAAACGGCAAAAAATGCGCGAAAATCTTATGATAAAATCGTGATTCGTAGGAACAAGAGTTTGGGAGATTAGAAAGCAAAGAAATTAGGTCGTTAACTGGTCAGATTTCGACAAATTATATAAGGATATCGAGAAGTGGACAATAAACTAAAAAGCAAGAGAGACAAGAATGGCTTCCACTGATGGCGAGGTCATTACAATCAACATAATCCAGCTTAGCTTTCCATCACGTGCCACTTTACTTGTGCACCACCTCTTCATATAACGCATTATCACATACCTTACATAAACATTATTAGGTATTGCACCAAAAAAACATTATTAGGTACGGTGTAGTGTCTACATATGCTTACATATATACAAATACGTTATATGTACCCTTTTACTTTGTTGCGCAGGTTTAACACATATTTATACATAGTGATAACTGATATGTCGTTCTTGTGATCTGTTTATGCATTCAATATGGACGCGTGGCAACATTTGCAGGCTGTCAGCTTTAATGGACAAAGCAGCTATATTTGCTAAAGAAATCTAATAAAAAAATGTGGAGATAAATTAAACAGCAAAGTGCAATCCAGTTTCAGTACGAAGCCCGAGGAGAAATAAGAGAGATTCGCGGGGGGAGCCATGCGTGGGGTTACTGTTCAATCATAACGTTAAAATTAATAATCAAATGATTATTAGAGAATCAGTGACCCCTATAGTATCCAACTAATTAAATTTATAAATTAGTCTCTTCTTCTGACGACACACTAAGCAAATGATAATCGTTGCGTATTACGTGCTAGACAACTCAGCTCACACCACTTCTCCATTGACTCTATCTTCTTTGTTTTTTTGGTAAAATGTTAAATTTTCTACCTTCTTTAATTTGTTTTCCTAATTACCTTTTTTATTTTTATTACATACTTCCAGCTTTTTTTGTTGAAAAATACTTCCAGCTTTTCTATAATTAAATGTTAAATTTTAACAACAAACTAGATTTTGACTCGCGCTATGAAAGTACGAGTATTTTTGACCGTTTGATAAAATTTGAATGAATTTTTAATTTTTTTATTAAAATAAATAATTTAAAAGTTATTATATTATGATATTTGAGTTTTAAACATGTTTTAATATCCGATCCAGATTTGTGGTTAAATCGATATATACATTGACCTGTATACTATATACCGTTTGGTTTTAATAAAACAAAATATGATAAAATACGATAAAAGATCTTAAACCCCGATATTAACCTGCGAGAGATACCAGTTGAACCGATAAAACCTAAAAATCTGATAACATTTTTTAAAATATTTGATTAAATTACTCATATGCTTTTAAATATAACATAAAATTAAATAAACTAATTCCTACTTTGATGAATTTTTCATTATGTTATTTGAAAATGTAGTAATAGGAAAAAATGAATTGATATGACAATATTAGTTTTTATTAATCACCTATTATAATTTATATTATTATTCATTCTAAATTTTAAATTAAATTTTTGATAATTTTAAGATATTTTTGAATGCTCAATTTTTTTAGTTATTTTGTGAAATATTAAGTTAGTTAGCAAATCTATAAGTGATCAAATTTGGTATAATTTGTGGGTAACACATTTTATGTACACACTAATTTGGAATGATAAAATATTTGATACTATTTATTCATTTATTCTTGTATAAATTTTCAATTGCAGTATTAGTGATAAGGTTATTTTCGAAATAAAGCTATACCTATCATAATTTATCTTCACCAATTAATAACATAGTGTACTTTTATATTATACTAGTTGCATAGCCTCCGCGCAGGCGCGGGGCCGGTGATATTGTTGATGTATCGGGTAATTTTGTGTATGTTATTTTATCCATTGATTATGCCCTTGAATATTTACTGAATGTTGTTTGATGATTATACCAAGAATAGTAAGGAATGAGACAATTAATTTTGAGTTTGAAACATGAATTATTATTTATTATTATCTTGTTTTGGTTCATAAATTACTTTTCCGACACATTAGGCAACTTATATTTGTACGTAGCCAATGATTAATGCAAAGACAATGAAATTTATGGTCGTAGGTGAGTGTCGAAATATTGGTTACATTGGTGTAATTCTCAAAGCAGATGGTGCATATATGGTTTTCCTCTTCGGTTGTCGGGTTACTTCTAGGTCCATGATGATTAGATCAACGTCAAGTCTTGCGGTTGCATTTAGATTGTAGTCTCTAATGGCGAGAGTAACTTGAAGATGTTGGGATATAATATTATGGTTTTCCCACATTAAATTCATCACATAATGGTTAGTCTCCTCAATAAGGAATGTAGAGTCGGGATGATGAATGTCATGATATGATAACATGAAATCTAATGATTCAATCGAAGTCATTCTAATAACCTCGATTGTCAAAAATTGATGGTACCGGAAATCGATGACCGATTGTTGTGTGTTTGGTCTTTGTATATAGACACGGAGCAATTGTCAGATTTGCTCCTGTTGATGTTGTTTGGTGTGAGAGTCGATGGGTAAGAAGTGAATTGTTATTCATGTTTGTGTTTGGTTGTGAAAGCTTATCACATTGTAGATATGTTTATAGATTGTTAGGAATTGATGTTATTTTTGCCTATTTATTTTACGTTTGTTTATATAGTGTATTTATTATGATGTTGAATATTGAAATTAATGTTTTAGTATTTAATTACGGTGATTTATTGAATTCTTCTTGTTATGAAGACTAATTTTCTCTTTGTTTGTTATGATATTTAAAATGGTCAAATAAGAAGAATTGTAAATTCTTCTCATAACATCAATCTTCCATAAAAATATTAATATTTTTATTTGCATAAAATGTTGACCTTCACAATTGCTTAATGTATAGCTTTACTTTCAAATTTATCGAAGAAATATCTTGAATACAAAATGAGGATTCTATTCATATTGTTATATAAATATTTATTTTAGTGGTTTATTTGAGTGTGGAGTTTTTTGTTGTCTTTCTAATTATTTGAATTGTTGATTATAAAATTGAAACTGTTTCCCTAATGTTTTATTGTAAAGTTTAGTAATCGTGGGTTTAAAACATTGGGCTCAAATTACAATGGGCCTTTTCTGAACTATTGTATTGGAAAAAATAAAAGTATGATCTTTATTGTTTATTCCGCCTTCTGAGAGCTTTACATCTGCGATTATTTTCCTAATATGCATAAGTGTGTGAGTTTGAGGGCTTAAGCGGGTTATGAACAAAGTTTCATCTCAATATTTGCTAGAGTTATTGTAGTGTGAGTTTTATGCTTTCTACGATCATTGTTTTCAAGTTTTTATTGTTATAGGGTTAGAGTTATGATGATGAACTGTATAGGCATTGTTCTCCTTTATGAAGGACTAAACTGTGTTAGTAATGTGATAGATACAGTTTGTAGTGTTGCTTACTGTGTCACTGAGAATTATTGTTTGTTTGTCTTTTTTATTTGTTTCTTATACTGTTGAGAGTACATAAATTAAATTAAAGTTGTTGAGAGTACCTTTGTTTCTGAATTTTTTTTCTCCAAATTAATTGTGTACATTATATGTATTAATTAATAATTTTTATTATCTTATTATGTTTGTTATATATTTTTTATTTTATTTATAAACTTGTTGCTTTTACAGAACTTTTAAAACAAATACATGAAGACTTGTAGAAATAACTATAAAATGAGTGATAATTCTGAGTGTTTGGACCTTAATGGATTTTCAACAAATTTATGTATTTCTCATAAGAAGACAATAGCATTGGTATTTTGACATTGAACATGTAAGCTATTTTCACAAGAGGAGTGAGCGGTGGAGATGTTGTTGTCGCATTTGTGTCATGCGGATTTTCTCTTGTATCTCTTGGTGTGCATGTGTTTGTTTCTCTTTAATTTGATGGGTAATATGTAAACAAAATCGTTGTTTGTTATATTTATCGAGTTCATAATTTACTCGTGTTTTTCGTTTAGGTGATTTCACCGATCTTGGTTGTCTTCTTTGTCTTCTTCATAAGCATCCGCGAAAGTATGTTTATAATTTGTTAAATAACTGGTTGTGTAGTTTTTGCTCAAAAAAAAAACTGGTTGTGTAGTTTGTATTTGTTTACCTGACTCGATTGTATGTCGTTGAGTTTTAGTTAATGTGCTTGGTTTGATATATTTGGTTTAAAATTATTTGTAAAATTAGACAAATAAGGTGATCATTAATGATTTGTCATTTTTTGACTCTAGTTTTTGGATTTTAGTTTTTGTTGTTTGGATTATTTGGGTTGTTGTGGTTTCTTTTAAGCTGTAAAATAAAGGTTTGTGTAAAATTAGTTTGATAAGTAAGGAAGATAAATAGATATTTCTGATCATTGATGTTAGTACAATATATTGTGTGTTGATTTTTCCGACCGGTCATGAGGATACGGATAATGATTCGAGTAGTTTCTTTTGTGAGGTCCAAGCTCGACGAACGGATTTGCCCAACCACATGTGAGTTTAAATATCATTTATAATATCGAAACATAATATAAACCCGTATGTAATATGATAATATACATGGAAGTTTGAGGTTTGTGTTTGCAATCATTTGGAGATTGTCGAACGCCTAATCATGATTCGAGATTGATCTCAGGAGCACTCGTGATGACTTCATCAATAATGGTTGATGCAATGAGGAATTGATGATCGGTTATTTTGTACATATTTGAGCATCTTGCAATCTCAAAACGATCGATTTTCACGAACCGGCTTTCAAAGATGGCATGTAATGATTAGACATCCGCGGAATAAATCCATGAATCACAAAATCGCAAATAATATTATTCAACAAAGAATCGGAAATCATTAAAATAATTTATGTTAAATAAATGTGATAGATCAAATATTAACTTACCATAAACTCACGTGTTTCTTAAATTTTAAGGAATCCCAAAGCGGAGGAGGCCAACGACAATGCTCGACTACTACGACCAATAAGGAGAAACTCGAAGGTTGAGTGATGACGCCGTGTATTTGGTTTGGCTGGAAGGAGGAGACATTTCTGAAGATGGTTAAAGCTAAGAAGAATAAATGATTTATGTGGAGATGCAAATTGGGTTCATCAAAGATGAGAATCATATATATAGGGTTTACAAAGGGGCTACAAAACATAAATATTTATGATCGTCGATTTAAGATGGGGAGATGAATAGTTCACGGTAAATAAAATTGAGCGAACGAATATGGCCTTGACTCATAACTTCGATCGTCTGATGATGAAAAGAATTTAACTCATGTTAAACAACGATGATTTACAATATGAGAAAACTATAATTGTTGCAAACTTAAGCTATTTTTAATATAACGTGATGAAGCTCTTTTAAAATTAATCTCATAATACATTTCGCGGACAGCCATTAGAAAGCCCAATAAATAATGACTTTCAATCTTCATAAATATATATTAGTTTGGACCTTAATGGATTTTCAACAAATTTATGTATTTCTCATAAGAAGACAATAGCATTGGTATTTTGACATTGAACATGTAAATTTATTTTCAGAGGTGGCGGTGGAGATGTTGTTGTCGCATTGTGTCTGTCTCGGATTTTCTCTTGTATCTCTTGGTGTGCATGTGTTTGTTTCTCTTTAATTTGATGGGTAATATGTAAACAAAATCGTTGTTTGTTATATTTATCGAGTTCATAATTTACTCGAGTTTTTCGTTTAGGTGATTTCACCGATCTTGGTTGTCTTCTTTGTCTTCTTCATAAGCATCTCAAAGTATGTTTATAATTTGTTAAATAACTGGTTGTGTAGTTTTTGCTCAAAAAAACTGGTTGTGTAGTTTGTATTTGTTTACGACTTCGATTGTATGTCGTTGAGTTTTAGTTAATGTGCTTGGTTTGATATATTTGGTTTAAAATTATTTGTAAAATTAGACAAATAAGGTGATCATTAATGATTTGTCATTTTTTGACTCTAGTTTTTGGATTTTAGTTTTTGTTGTTTGGATTATTTGGGTTGTTGTGGTTTCTTTTAAGCTGTAAAATAAAGGTTTGTGTAAAATTAGTTTGATAAGTAAGGAAGATAAATAGATATTTCTGATCATTGATGTTAGTACAATATATTGTGTGTTGATTTTTTCTGACTGGTCATAGAGGATACGGATAATGATTCGAGTAGTTTCTTTTGTGAGGTCCAAGCTCTGGACAGAACGGATTTGCCCAACCACATGTGAGTTTAAATATCATTTATAATATCGAAACATAATATAAACCCGTATGTAATATGATAATATACATGGAAGTTTGAGGTTTGTGTTTGCAATCATTTGGAGATTGTCGAACAGCCTAATCATGATTCGAGATTGATCTCAGGAGCACTCGTGATGACTTCATCAATAATGGTTGATGCAATGAGGAATTGATGATCAGTTATTTTGTACATATTTGAGCATCTTGCAATCTCAAAACGATCGATTTTCACGAACCGGCTTTCAAAGATGGCATGTAATGATTAGACATCCGCGGGAATAAATCCATGAATCACAAAATCTGCAAATAATATTATTCAACAAAGAATCAGGAAATCATTAAAAATAATTTATGTTAAATAAATGTGATAGATCAAATATTAACTTACCATAAACTCACTGTGTTTCTTAAATTTTAAGGAATCCCAAAAGCGGAGGAGGCCAACGACAATGCTCACTACTACGACCAATAAGGAGAAACTTCGAAGGTTAGTGTGAGCGTGGTATTTGGTTTGGCTGGAAGCGGAGAGAGACATTTCTAAGATGGTTAAAGCTAGAAGAATAAATGATTTATGTGGAGATGCAAATTGGGTTCATCAAAGATGAGAATCATATATATATAGGGTTTACAAAGGGGCTACAAAACATAAATATTTATGATCAAGCGATTTAAGATGGGGAGATGAATAGTTCACGGTAAATAAAAATTACTGAAACGAATGTGGTATGACTCTATAACTCACCGATATAATGATGAAAAGAATTTAACTCATGTTAAACAACGATGATTTACAATATGAGAAAACTATAATTGTTGCAAACTTAAGCTATTTTTTAATATAACGTGATGAAGCTCTTTTAAAAATTAATCTCATAATACATTTGCAGACCCGCCATTAGAGAAAGCCCAATAAATAATGACTTTCAATCTTCATAAATATATATTAGTTTCGACCATCAATGTACAAATTATTGATTAGTTCAGTGGTATAAATGGTGGATGTTGTATCTTAGTTACCATGGTTCAAACCATGGATTGACACTTTTTAACATTTTTTAAAAGTGGACCCCACAAAAATGCTGACGTGTCGCCTCTGGAGTGACTCAACTGCCCTATTATATTATAGATTTAATTGGTAAGTTATTAAACTTCATAAGTTATGCATAGTGTTTACGTAAACCAAAATATTAACTTTTGAAATTTTGAGTATCAGCATACTTATATATGAGTATGGGTTTGTTTATTATTTTATAAGATAGTGTATGATATCTTTTTTTTTTGTCTTACTAGTGTATGTTATCTTATTCTCATATATTGAATATTTGTAGCAATCTTAATACTTTCTCTAACTGTAATCGTTTAGCAAATGAACAATGGTAAAATATAAGTTCCGACGCTTTGAAAAGATTTTATGTACCGTTTAAAAAGACACAGTCTAAAAAAATTAAAATGTTGACTAAATTATTGTTAGATAAATTTATGGTAACATATAGATAGACAATATTAAATTAGACTATATTATAATTAGTTAAATGAAAGGGTGCAATAACATTGAATAAGTAGATTTTTTAGGATTTTTTCTCTTTTAATAGGATAGATTAGATCGATTTGAACCCAAAATATCTGTACCAAAAAGAATGGTACCAATATATGATCTAGTAGTTGATATAATGCCATTTGATTAGCCACTGTTGATAAAAAAAATTATACAAAAACACACAGGTGGCAAAAAAACAAAAATAGTAGTAGGTTAAAAGTGGATTAACGGTAACGATCGTATCAAACACGTGAGATTCAATCAGGAGCAGATACACACTGTTTGGTGTGTGACATGTGTCGAGAGTCCATGCCGAGAAGTGCAAAGGCCACCATACGTACACTGTTTCTTTCCAAATTCACAGTTACGTTTCACTCCCTCTTTCTGCTTTATACATTTACTTGAGAGAAACTAGGGCATTCTCGTAATTCATCGCTTACCTATTTCTTTTCCTCTTCGAGTGTTTAACCCATACGTGCGAACAAAGCCAGATACATAATTAGTTTTATTCTAGTTTACACTCCCACGAGGTAAATCAAACTTTTCCAAAATAAGTATTATAGTAATTAGTAATAATTATTTAGTCACCGTTGTGTGTCCGTACACTGTAAAAAGAGGGTCTGTTGTGACGGTAGTGATTAAGATGCGACGCTGCACTTTATTCCTAGCTACTTTGTTCAAATTTTCAGTTGCCATACTCTCTCCTCTTCCTTTTTTTGGTGGTAGAACTCTTTTATTTGAAAAAATTACATCAAGACATACTTTTTCTTTCTACTTTTACATTTACACATACTTTGAACTGATCAGGTACCTTCTTCTTCCAAAATACCTAAAACGCCCTTAAACTAAACACAATCAAACAATGCATCTTCTCTCTCCAATTACTCCCTCCGTCTCTTCCGCCTCCCTTTCTTCCGCTTTCTTTTTTTTTTCCTTCAGTCTCTCCAACTTATCTGCTTTTACCAATATTTCTTCTTCATCTTCTCTTTCTTTCTTTACTCATTATATATCTCTTTGTTCACGGACTCGTGAAACTTAAGCATTGATTATATTTCAATGGTTAAGAAGAAGCAAAAGTGTCTCATGGTTTCTATAAACGTGGCGGCGAAAATTGGATGATATGGATGAAGATGAAATCGAGAACATAGGTGACCAAGAAAAAAATAACGAGAATTAACATACGGTCATGTTTCTTCCCGTGAAAAATGGGATCTTTTGGGTTTTCCAGAAACAGAGAAACCAAGATGAGATCTCATCTGCTTCACCTCACAAACATCACTTTCAGGAAAGGAGGAGTCTTGCAGCTATGACCATATGAGCACTGACCCTAACCACATCTCACCAACAACCACTTATCACCAAGCCAAGTTTCACCGACTAACGTGCCACCCAACCACTTTTCACTCAACCACACTTCTCCTAACCACAAAAGGCAACAACCACTACTACGAATATGGCGGTGGTGGTGTCCACGCCAGCGTAATTGGTCACCGACAATTGCTCTAATCTGCCGTAGTTGCAGCCACGACTCCACTGAACACAATTTCCTCAGCCACAACGACTCTGAACATATATTCGATGACCAAAACAAACCTATCCACACAATTCTCTTTAAAGATGTTGTCTATAGATCCGATGATGATGGCTCAAGATCAGTAACAACAGAGGTTGGTAAATCAGTAAATGCTGAAAAATCTAAAAAGATAAGGTAAACTTGAAAATTTGGAGGAAATCGAAGGTTAAGGGTAGGATTTAAGGCTAGAATTTGAAGTAAATATAAATCTCCACGAAATGGTTCTGAATTTAGAGAAGAATAAAGAGATGGAAAGGAGAATTGAAAACAGAGGAAGAAACCATGAAAACACCAGATTTAATTACTCTCTCTCTTCTCTATCTCATTTTTATTTTTATTTTTAACAGGGATATTTTCGGAACAAAAAATTCAAAAGATAGACCTACAATACTCTTCCACCAGAAAGTACCTGAACATGTTATAAACCCAACAGAAAGTAACCCTTACTGTAACGCTCTCCTTTTATTTTGTTGTCCAAAATACTATTTTATTTACCTTTATATTTCTACTCCTTACTCAACATAAAGTTATACAATTTAAGTCTTTAAATTATTGGATACTTCCCTCACACACAATAACTCTTGCTCTCATTTTGTTTCTCAAATGTAAGTCAGTAAGCATATGGTTTTCTTAATTAACACTAATCTATTATCTGCAAAACAAGGGAATTATATTTTATCCAATGTGAATTAGATAAAATAAATTAATTTATGTTCTGGTCTTTTTAAATTTTCAGTCATAGTTTCGGATGTTATTTTTAAATGTGATTTGGTCACGTGTTAAAATGAAAATTTAGTCGACTTTGTTATATATTTGAATATGAAATATTCAATTTGAAAGTTATCCAATTAAAGTGGTGTGTAAAATAATAAAGATGAAATTTGTGAAATACAGTCAGTAACTAGAAGATGGGGTCCACATAAAAACATGATTGGACGGTTCTGATGACATCATAATAAACCCTAGCTTTCTTATATACCGTCAGATCATTCATTTCCATTATTACTAAAAGTTTTTTCTTCCACGTTGTAGTATTATTAGGTTCCCTCTTCCTCTGCACCTTGCCGCAGGCTATCATTACTTTCTCCAATTTATCGTCCTTGTCAGCACAGTCGATAAAAGCTAAACTCCCGCGTCCAATCAATCTAACGGCTGGTATTCTAACTCTAAGAGACTCGTGTCACTATCGGAATCAAGAATCACAATCACCGAAAAGGCATCACATGGAGATGTTTGACCATGGTTAACATTTAACCGAACCAGAGTCGTCTTTTAACTCGAGACCACCCTTTCCTCCTCCTCACACTCTCTCTCCATCATCCTCACAATTCAACGTTTTGTTTCTGCATTTTTCTTCGCTTACTACTGATTCATAATCTCCCGTTAGATCATCGAGATCTCGAGGCAATGCAGAAGCGAGTGGTGTTGTCGTTTCCAGAAGAAGTTCTGGAGCACGTATTCTCCTTCATCCACCTCGACAAGGATAGGAACTCTGTGTCTCTCGTCTGCAAGTCGTGGTACGAGATCGAGCGGTGGTGCAGGAAGAAAGTCTTCATCGGGAACTGCTACGCCGTCAGCCCCGCCACGGTGATACGGAGGTTCCCGAAAGTGAGATCCGTGGAGCTGAAAGGGAAACCGCACTTCGCTGACTTCAATCTGGTGCCGGAGGGATGGGGAGGGTGCGTGTACCCGTGGATCGAGGCGATGTCGAAGGAGTACACGTGGCTGGAGGAGATAAGGCTGAAGAGGATGGTGGTGAGCGACGAGTGCTTGGAGCTTATAGCCAAGTCGTTTAAGAATTTCAAGGTTTTAGTGCTTTCTTCCTGCGATGGCTTCTCCACCGATGGCCTCGCTGCTATCGCCTCCACTTGCAGGTATCGTAACGGCCACATTGCATAGCAATGTTCAAGAAATCGCTATATGGTGGTTAGGAGCTTATAGAAGATTAATGTTTAGGCGGGCGTCTAGACGGTTATTTTGAATACCTAGACTGATTTTTTTCAAAAAATTGTTTCGTTTAAACTCAATTTGCTGAAGACGCCTAGGCTCCGTCTAGACCGATTTTTAGATTCAATTTTTGAAACAGTTAATTTCATTTCTAATTCGTAAACATCTGAGGTGTTTGAATCGGTTATATGATTCTGATTCTGTGATTATTGTGCAGGAATCTGAAGGAGCTTGATTTGCGTGAGAGTGATGTTGACGATGTTGGCGGACACTGGCTTAGCCACTTCCCTGATACATACACATCCTTGGTATCACTCAACATCTCTTGCTTAGCCTCTGATGTATGCTTCTCTGCTCTGGAGAGGCTGGTGAGTAGGTGTCCCAATCTCAAGTCTCTCAAGCTTAACCGAGCCGTTCCTCTCGAAAAATTGGCTACTTTACTGAAAGGAGCACCTCAGCTGGAGGAATTGGGCACCGGTGGGTACACTGCTGATGTGCGTAAAGATGTGTTTAATGCTTTATATGTAGCTCTCTCTGGGTGCAAGAAGTTGAAGTGCTTGTCTGGGCTTTGGGATGCTGCTCCTGCCTATCTTCCAACTGTTTATCCGGTTTGCAGTCGGCTAACAACTTTGAACCTGAGTTATGCAATTGTCCAGAGCTATAATCTTGTCAACCTTATTAGCCAATGTCCTAAATTGCAGCGCCTCTGGGTGAGTCTAGTTTACCAGAGAGTATATGAGAAAGCATGTATGAATAGAGTTTACTGTAATGTGTCTCGACAATATGCTTCCCAACATTATCTTTAACTGTGGTGATGACTTATTGATACACAGGTGTTGGACTACATCGAAGATGCTGGTCTTGAGGTGCTTGCTTCAACTTGCAAGGACCTTAGAGAGTTGAGAGTGTTTCCGTCTGAGCCTTTTGTCATGGAGCCAAACGTTGCACTGACGGAGCAAGGGCTTGTCTCCGTCTCTTTGGGTTGTCCAAAGCTCGAGTCGGTTCTCTACTTCTGCCGCCAAATGACCAATGATGCGTTGGTAACCATTGCTAGGAACCGTCCCAACATGACTCGCTTCCGTCTGTGCATCATTGAGCCGAAAGCTCCTGACCATCTAACACTAGAGCCACTGGATGTTGGATTTGGAGCCATAGTAGAGCACTGTAAAGATCTCCGGCGGCTCTCCTTATCAGGGCTCTTGACGGACAAGGTTTTCGAATACATTGGGAAGTATGCAAAGAAGATGGAAATGCTGTCAGTGGCGTTTGCAGGAGACAGTGACTTAGGGATGCATCATATTTTGTCAGGGTGTGATAGCCTGAGGAAGCTAGAGATAAGGGACTGCCCGTTTGGAGACAAGGCGTTATTGGCAAATGCTTCAAAGCTGGAGACAATGCGATCTCTTTGGATGTCTTCTTGTTCCGTGAGTTTTGGAGCCTGTAAGTTATTGGGACAGAAGATGCCAAAGCTCAATGTGGAAGTCATCGATGAGCGGGGTCCACCTGACTCGAGACCAGAGAGCTGCCCTGTTGAGAGAGTGTTCATATACCGAACAGTAGCAGGTCCTCGGTTTGACATGCCTGGCTTCGTCTGGAACATGGACCAACAACAGTCATCAATGAGGTTTTCCAGGCAGATCATCACTACCAACGGGTTATGAAAAACAAAAGAAAACTAAACGAGGTACATTCTTTCATTAAATCCTTGCTCATCATCTCCCATATAAACCTTTCCAGTTTAGGAACACGGGTGTGAGAGAGAGAGAGCTCGTTCTCCATTGATTTACTGCTGGGCTGCTTCATATAAACACCAAGCTCATGAGCAACGAGTAAGATAGGACAGAGATCCGAGAGACCGGTTGCAAAAAAAAAAAAAAAAGAGATCCGCGAGACCTTTTATATGTATTTGTCGCCTGTTTGTTTGTCTACTTACTGAGACATCCTGGTAGGATATTATTTTCCTTAAGAGAATGATGATAAGCGATTTTTGTAAAAGACAATAATGTCAAAAATGTAACTGCTCTACCTGTTTTGGACTCGTGTTTCTGTCCTTTTCATTTGTTGGGGTAGAGAAATGGCTGTTTGCAGATTTGTTGGTTCAAGGAACATCACACACTTCTTTAGTTCAGCACACAGTTCTTTAATTTCAGGGTCCTAACGCTTGTTACCAGGAAGAATATTTGCATCTTTGTGACTAGAGGATAGAGAGAATCCTAAATATAGAAATAAGAAAATCTTGATTTGAGTTCGAACATCTTGTTTTAGCAACCAACTTTGAAACTGAGTTGAATCTTTCTAATTACACATCATTTTCAACTGGTTTTCTATTTATTAGCCGAAAATTTCTCCATAATTTTCACTCAACATTTGAAAATCAAAATATATCACTAGCCAAACCTAGTAGGATACTAGAAATTCAAGAGATTTGGGATACAAGATCTGGATCAATAAATTCATAGATCCCTATACTACAAGTGTCACTAGTGGAATGTATTCTTATGTTCCTAGAGCACAGTTGATGGAGACAAGTCACAAGCTTACACACACCACCACCACCAATGTATCTTTTGGAATAGAATCTCAACAAATACAAGTTGTTAAAAGGGTACGTACATCATAACACAGCTCTTGGCAATGAAAGAAATTGAAAAATTAGTACACCAACAAGAAGATCAAGTCAACAGTTTATTAAACTAAACAAGATCGGTTTCTATGTAGCACAAGTTTCTCAACACCTCTCACCTACAGATTCCACAAGTCATGACAATGAGGCTGTTAAATTAAGGTCTGCATAATAATAATAATAATAATGTTGTCCAACAAGGAGGAGAGTTATATATATCATTTGCGAAAAAAAGCAAAAATCCAACCGAATAGGAATCTTCCAAAGTCTCTCTGTCTTTGGAAAATGCAGAATATATATGGTTCCGCTGAGTGGAGGAGACTAGCATTACGTAGCATCACCCATAAGTCAGCTTTGTGTTCTGTTACCATCAGCTCCTTCCTAATCTTATTCATGTTTTTTTAATAGAAAAAATTATTAGAGGCTTAGACCAAATAGAATATGATTGTTGGTTAAATATATATGTACTTAGGCATCCTTTTTAATGCATCCTAATAATTAACTAGTGTCGATCATTTTTTAAAAAGTTGGGATGCTCAGCCTAGAAGAAAGTTGAATTATTGGATCCTTCATGTGTGCCTATGATTAGATCATCAGGAATGCATTTCTCAAAGTTAAGAATCTTTGGATCCTACTGATAAAGACAGCAAGTGAAGGTGGTTTGTACACGTTCTTTCCCCTTTAGCTTCTATCTCCCAACAAGATCCCCAAAGAACCCGGAAAGTAAGTAAAGCACATACAGTATCTCGCGAAGCCCTTTCTCTTATTTTCCCACATACCTTTTTTATTTGTTTGTTTACCCACCAATCATCATTGAAAGATAAATACAACTTATGCAGTTTCTTTACAAAATACAACTAGCAAATCCGGTTTATTCATGTATGTGTGTCCGTCTCTAGCAAACTATTGTTTTTGGGGTGTACAAGATAAAATCAACATTATCAGATTCATCTTCTCGTAGTTTTGCAGTTTCAAACAAATTGAAAAAAATGAAAGAGGATTGTATGCTATGTTATCGTGATATGAAGTGAGCATGGAGACTGAATTGTTCCTAAAACTAACAATTAGTTGTAGATTCAATCATTTTTGAAATTTTTGTATTTGAGAAAAGGTGAAAGAAACTTAAACATTTCACATCAGATTAAGATGTTGAGGAATGAAATCGACATTCTTATAGCGAGGCATTGTGAGGAATGAAAAACTTTATGGTCTTATGTCATAAATCACTAGACACGTTTGTTTCCCATCAGCTCAAATATAACAATACTAATAAAAATCAAGAGACTACAGGTTTTTATTTTAATATTTCGCGATATATACTTGCATTATGTTCACAAACTTCTACAGAGATTAATACATTGTACATGCTTCTGATATATATACATATTTATTTATTTTGTTTTGGTATTTTTTTAGGAAATTTTCTTGCTTTTTTCATGTGATATATACACTTACTATATGAAACATTTTTAATCGATCTTAGTGTTCACATTAAAACCATTTAGAGAATATTCAGAGATTTTTGTAAAAGACAATAATGTCAAAAATGTAACTGCTTTACTTGTTCTGGACTCATGTTTTTATCCTTTTCAAATGTTTTAATCTGTCTTTTCCAATTTTATTTGTCCGGTTAGAGAAATAGCTGTTTGAAGTTTTTTTTTTGGTTCAAGGAACAGCACACAGTTCTTTACTTTTTTATTCTCAGGGCCCTAGACATTTGTTACCAGAAAGAATAGTTGCAGGTTTTGTCTCTAGAGGATAAAGCGAATCCAAAAATAGAAACAATCTTGCTTTAAGTTCGAACATCGTGTTTTAACAACTAACTGTAGCATCTGAAGTTGGGTTAAAGCTTGTAGTTACACATCATCGTCAACTGGTTTCTAAAATCAATAGAAATGTCGTCAACGCTAGAAATGTTGAGTGTATGTTACTAGCCAATAAAAGATTACTTACTAGACATTCAAGAGACTTGGGGCACAAGATTTGGATCAACAAATTCATAGATCCACACTACAAGTGTCACTAGTGGAATAGCTTCTTAGAGCAAGAGTATCTATAGGGACCCAAAAACGTCCTTAAAATCTTTTTTTTTTCTGTTTTTTTTTTTAAAAAAGTTGGAACCAATCGCGGCTACCACGGTCGCGGTTCTAAACAAGCATTAAAGAACGCAGCAAGGACGTTCCTTATTTAACGAACGTCCGTCATCGGTTTTGCAAAAGTTCGTGGTTCCCCCCTCTAAGGATTCAAGCAAGGACCACCGATGTGGTTGCTCTTATGTTCCTAGAGAACAGTTGATGGAGACAAGTCAAAATCTTACAACACACCACACCACCAATGTATCTTTCGGAATAGAATCTCAACAAAAGCAACTTGTTAAAGGGGCACATACCACAGCTCTTGGCAATGAAAGAAATTGAAAACAAGTACACCAATTAGAAGATTAAGTCAACAGTTTATCAAACTAAACAAGATGGGTTTCTATGTAGCACAAGTTTCTCAACACCTCTCACCTACAGATTCCACAAGTCATGACAATGAAATTGTTATTTTGAGGTCTAAATATGGTGTCCAACAAGAGGAGAGTTATATATATGTAGCATTTGAGGAAATAAAAAAAAAAAGAGAGCAAAGATCAAACCGAATAGGAATCTTCGAAAGTCTCTGTCTTTGGGAAATGCAGAATCTGTGTTTCATTGAGTGGAGGATACTAGCAGTACGTAGCACCAACCACAAGTCAGCTTTGTGTTCCGTTACCATCAGCTCCTTCCTTTTCTAGAAAACATATTAGAAGATAAACCAAATAGAATATGATTTGTTGGATATATATATATATATAGTCATCCTTTTCAATGCGTCCCTGTTAACTAGTGTCGATTTTTCTTTAAAAAAGTTGGGATGCTTAGCTTAGAACAAAGTTGAATTCCTCAAGTGTGATGATGATATGATTAGATCATTGGGAAAGCATTTCTCAAAGTTAAGAATCTTTGGATCCTACTGATAAAGACAGCAAGTGAAGATAGTTTTTACACGTCCCTTTAGTACCGTTTAGATTCTCCCTCAAAAGATCCCCAATGAACTCGGTAAGTAAGTAAAGTAAAGCACATACAGTATCTCCCCACAATCATCATTCAAAGATAAATACAACTTATTGTTGAAACCCAAATTTTGTAATCTTTTGAGTTGTGTAAATTTTGGAATAATGTGAAGAGAAATGTGGATCAAATGTATTTTAGGTTCTAAATGAAAAGCCTTTCACTTAGTTGAAATGCAAGAGTAAGAAGTCTAACATTGATTATGATAAGAGAAATCTTGTGATAAATATATGACACTTCTTTATCAAGGTCCACTAGCTTGTGGGGACACTACGGAAAATGAGTGAGATGAGCTATTATGCAAACCACACACATGTCACCGCGGGGCCGAGCTTAGATCGTGGGTCTTGGTGAATATGGGATTTAGTCCACAATAAGATGTTCTTTTGGAGCAAATTCATACCAAGTTATTTTGCATAATTTTCTAGATAAATTCTAACAGATTGTGTCAAGATAATTTTGGAAAATCTTCCAGATAATTATCGAAATATTTATGTTTGCTCTCTTGTACGATAAACATAATTCTTTTCTTTATTATTATCCTTAGTTTTTCGATCAAGTTTTCTTTTCATATAAATAAGCCTAACCTCTTCACTATTTCACATGCTTAACGCAATTAGAAAGTTCCAGCAAAAACCTAGTCGCCTTATTATGTGAGTCTCGAGATTAGTTGTAGTAGTTACAGCTTGCAGATTCGTTTTCTGGATGTTGCAAACACTCATCATGGATGTATCATGCGATTCAAAAATCATAAAATATATACATTACGGACAATTTATTAAGTTAATGAAAGAGATTAAATCGACTACATGAATTGCCTATTTCTTTAAAAAGTTGGGATGCTTAGCTTAGAACAAAGTTGAATTCCTCAAGTGTGATGATGATATGATTAGATCATTGGGAAAGCATTTCTCAAAGTTAAGAATCTTTGGATCCTACTGATAAAGACAGCAAGTGAAGATAGTTTTTACACGTCCCTTTAGTACCGTTTAGATTCTCCCTCAAAAGATCCCCAATGAACTCGGTAAGTAAGTAAAGTAAAGCACATACAGTATCTCCCCACAATCATCATTCAAAGATAAATACAACTTATTGTTGAAACCCAAATTTTGTAATCTTTTGAGTTGTGTAAATTTTGGAATAATGTGAAGAGAAATGTGGATCAAATGTATTTTAGGTTCTAAATGAAAAGCCTTTCACTTAGTTGAAATGCAAGAGTAAGAAGTCTAACATTGATTATGATAAGAGAAATCTTGTGATAAATATATGACACTTCTTTATCAAGGTCCACTAGCTTGTGGGGACACTACGGAAAATGAGTGAGATGAGCTATTATGCAAACCACACACATGTCACCGCGGGGCCGAGCTTAGATCGTGGGTCTTGGTGAATATGGGATTTAGTCCACAATAAGATGTTCTTTTGGAGCAAATTCATACCAAGTTATTTTGCATAATTTTCTAGATAAATTCTAACAGATTGTGTCAAGATAATTTTGGAAAATCTTCCAGATAATTATCGAAATATTTATGTTTGCTCTCTTGTACGATAAACATAATTCTTTTCTTTATTATTATCCTTAGTTTTTCGATCAAGTTTTCTTTTCATATAAATAAGCCTAACCTCTTCACTATTTCACATGCTTAACGCAATTAGAAAGTTCCAGCAAAAACCTAGTCGCCTTATTATGTGAGTCTCGAGATTAGTTGTAGTAGTTACAGCTTGCAGATTCGTTTTCTGGATGTTGCAAACACTCATCATGGATGTATCATGCGATTCAAAAATCATAAAATATATACATTACGGACAATTTATTAAGTTAATGAAAGAGATTAAATCGACTACATGAATTGCCTATTTCCTTATAATTTCTTAAACATTTTAATACCTTATATTATCGTTTTAGCTCGATTTTGTTTTGTGATTTTCAATATGGATTTTAACAGTCCTACACTTATGCAGTTTCTTTACAAAATACAATTAATTTTGTCTACAGTTTCTTTACAAAATACAATTAATTTTGTCTACAGTTTCTTTACAAAATACAATTAATTTTGTCTACAGTTTCTTTACAAAATACAATTAATTTTGTCTACAGTTTCTTTACAAAATACAATTAATTTTGTCTACAGTTTCTTTACAAAATACAATTAATTTTGTCTACAGTTTCTTTACAAAATACAATTAATTTTGTCTATTCTGTATTTTTGTCCGACTCTAACAAACTATTTTCTTTTTGGGTATAGAAGAGGAATTCAACATTATCAGATTCATCTTCTAGTAGTTTTGGGGATGCGAATGAAATTGGATTTGTATATATGCTATGCTATCGTGATATGAAGTGAACATGGAGACTGAAGAGTTCCTAAAACTAACAAATATTTCTAGTTTCAATTATTTATTTCTCACATCAATTTAAGATGTTGATAGTTGATACAATGATATAGCATGGACCTTGCGGCATTGTAAGGAAGAAAAACACAATGGTCTATATCTGGTTATACGACCTATATATATCATAATTCCCTAGACACGCTTGTTTCCTCAGCTCAAATATATAAAGTAAAAATACTGATAAAAATCGAAGAGACTGCCGAGTTTTTTTGTTTATTTTTAGACGTTGATCTCTTGGTTATTTCGATACTTGCATTATGCTCACAAACTTCTACAAAAAAACTATCTTCACACTAATACATTGTACACGCTTTTGATATAATAAATATATATATTTATTTTGTTTTGGTAATTTCTTTTATATATTTTCCTGAATTTTTTCATGTGATATATAAACTTACTATATGATATCATTTTTAATGAATCTTAGTGTTCACATTAAAACCATTTAGAGAATATTCAGAGATTTTTGTAAAAGACAATAATGTCAAAATGTAACTGCTCTACCTGTTTTGGACTCGTGTTTCTGTCCTTTTCATTTGTTGGGGTAGAGAAATGGCTGTTTGCAGATTTGTTGGTTCAAGGAACAGCACACAGTTCTTTACTTTTTATTCTCAGGGCCCTAGACATTTGTTACCAGAAAGAATAGTTGCAGGTTTTGTCTCTAGAGGATAAAGCGAATCCAAAAATAGAAACAATCTTGCTTTAAGTTCGAACATCGTGTTTTAACAACTAACTGTAGCATCTGAAGTTGGGTTAAAGCTTGTAGTTACACATCATCGTCAACTGGTTTCTAAAATCAATAGAAATGTCGTCAACGCTAGAAATGTTGAGTGTATGTTACTAGCCAATAAAAGATTACTTACTAGACATTCAAGAGACTTGGGGCACAAGATTTGGATCAACAAATTCATAGATCCACACTACAAGTGTCACTAGTGGAATGTATTCTTATGTTCCTAGAGCACAGTTGATGGAGACAAGTCACAAGCTTACACACACCACCACCACCAATGTATCTTTTGGAATAGAATCTCAACAAATACAAGTTGTTAAAGGGTACGTACATCATAACACAGCTCTTGGCAATGAAAGAAATTGAAAAATTAGTACACCAACAAGAAGATCAAGTCAACAGTTTATTAAACTAAACAAGATCGGTTTCTATGTAGCACAAGTTTCTCAACACCTCTCACCTACAGATTCCACAAGTCATGACAATGAGGCTGTTAAATTAAGGTCTGCATAATAATAATAATGTTGTCCAACAAGGAGGAGAGTTATATATATCATTTGCGAAAAAAAGCAAAAATCCAACCGAATAGGAATCTTCCAAAGTCTCTCTGTCTTTGGAAAATGCAGAATATATATGGTTCCGCTGAGTGGAGGAGACTAGCATTACGTAGCATCACCCATAAGTCAGCTTTGTGTTCTGTTACCATCAGCTCCTTCCTAATCTTATTCATGTTTTTTTAATAGAAAAAATTATTAGAGGCTTAGACCAAATAGAATATGATTGTTGGTTAAATATATATGTACTTAGGCATCCTTTTTAATGCATCCTAATAATTAACTAGTGTCGATCATTTTTTAAAAAGTTGGGATGCTCAGCCTAGAAGAAAGTTGAATTATTGGATCCTTCATGTGTGCCTATGATTAGATCATCAGGAATGCATTTCTCAAAGTTAAGAATCTTTGGATCCTTCTGACAAAGACAGCAAGTGAAGGTGGTTTGTACACGTTCTTTCCCCTTTAGCTTCTATCTCCCAACAAGATCCCCAAAGAACCCGGAAAGTAAGTAAAGCACATACAGTATCTCGCGAAGCCCTTTCTCTTATTTTCCCACATACCTTTTTTATTTGTTTGTTTACCCACCAATCATCATTGAAAGATAAATACAACTTATGCAGTTTCTTTACAAAATACAACTAGCAAATCCGGTTTATTCATGTATGTGTGTCCGTCTCTAGCAAACTATTGTTTTTGGGGTGTACAAGATAAAATCAACATTATCAGATTCATCTTCTCGTAGTTTTGCAGTTTCAAACAAATTGAAAAAAATGAAAGAGGATTGTATGCTATGTTATCGTGATATGAAGTGAGCATGGAGACTGAATTGTTCCTAAAACTAACAATTAGTTGTAGATTCAATCATTTTTGAAATTTTTGTATTTGAGAAAAGGTGAAAGAAACTTAAACATTTCACATCAGATTAAGATGTTGAGGAATGAAATCGACATTCTTATAGCGAGGCATTGTGAGGAATGAAAAACTTTATGGTCTTATGTCATAAATCACTAGACACGTTTGTTTCCCATCAGCTCAAATATAACAATACTAATAAAAATCAAGAGACTACAGGTTTTATTTTAATATTTCATGATATATACTTGCATTATGTTCGCAGAGCTTGAGGAAGCTAGAGATAAGGGACTGCCCCTTTGGAGACAAGGCTTTGGCAAATGCTTCGAAGCTGGAGACAATGCGATCTCTTTGGATGTCTTCGTGTCCCGTGAGTTTTGGAGCCTGCAAGTTGTTAGGACAGAAGATGCCAAAGCTCAATGTGGAAGTGATCGATGAAAGGGTCCGCCTGACTCGAGACCCGAGAGCTGCCCTGTTGAAAGAGTGTTCATATACCGAACAGTGGCGGGTCCTCGGTTTGACATGCCTGGTTTCGTCTGGAACATGGACCAACAACACTCAGCAATGAGGTTTTCCAGGCAAATCATCACTACTAACGGGTTATAGAAATAAACGAGGTACATATTTTCATTAATCCTTGTTCATCTTCTCCTATATAAATTGTTCCTGTTTAGGAATACGAGAGAGAGAGAGAGAGAGATTAGTGGTATGCATAAGAAACCATAAGGAATGTCTTAGAGATCAAAGGAGAAGTTATTAATTACTGTTGTTCACTGATCATTTGTTCGAAGCAACCCATATGCATAGTATGGCCACATCTCATGACATGTGCAGCTTTTACAGAATCAAATAAAAACTGTCCAGGTTGAACAAATCATAAAAAAAAAAAGAAATTAACATGATGAAGTAACACTCTACTAAGAACATCTAGAACTAATTCCAATTTGGATGGACAAACCTCATAACAGACAGGACAAGAGTTCTTAGTGGCGTTCTCAATGCATGAGTGATTATCGCGCAGGCCCATTGAATAACAAGCTCCTGCAAAAATTTACTCATAACAACCATAAGAGATAACTAAAACATGTGTCTAAAACAAATAAATATGCCACACAAGATTCACGGTTTAAAAGTATTGTAAACATTAAAAATAGGCTACTAGAACAGCTCTCCCATCTGGATCAAACAGTGTATGAAGATGCTACTTTAGCAAAGAAGTAAGATCCTACACTACACAAGTGGAATAGATTCGTATGTTCTCGATAGGAGCACAGGTGATGGAGACAAGACGCATTCTTTACACACCACAAAAAAAACAAATGCAAGTTTGATTTTTTTTTTTAAAAAAGGGTATAAGAAAGACATACCACAGCTTTGGCAATGAAAGAAATTGTCACGCCCACCAACTCTGAAAAAAATATTAAACCACAAAAATGATTAAAGTCAAAAGAGTTATAAAAAAAAAAAAAACTAAACGAAGATGGGAGTATTAAGTCAGGTTTAAGACGCACCTACAAATCCCACAGTCGTCACAATGAAATTGTTGTTTTGAGGTCTGCCAAGGAGGAGGAGAGTTATAGAGAAAGAAACAATATATAATAAAAGGATGCAAAAGAAGACCTCGTCGTCAAAGAAGTTGCAGATGTTGCAAAAGTATTCTCCCATACAGACGCCGCAGTTCGAGCAGACTTGAGCTACCTGTGAATAACAAATTTTTTGTATTTGAAGTGATGATTTTTGACATAATGAAAATAGCAAAATTAAAGCAACCCTTTTACCTCTTGCTCAGCTTCACATACTGAACAAATAACCTGAAAACAAACAAACAAGACAAAGTTACTACTAATGGTTCTTTAATGGCAAAGGCAAAGAGAAAATCAAAGTTACTACTTATATATGAGAATGAGAGGATGTTTCAAAATGCAAACCTGTTTGACGTTTTGTCGGACCAAATCATGTCGCTCTTTAGGATCAGGTAAAGCGTTCTGAAACAAGAAGAAAGCAAATCTTGTCAGGCATTAAGTAGGAAGAAGACAAAAACAAAAAGAAAAGGGGAGGTAAGAGAAGGAAGGAACCGCGGCGTCGTTGTGGCAGTGGCGGCATGGGAAGATGAGATTGCAGCAAGGCGCTCTTATTTTGCACCTTCTCTTGTAATGTTCACAGCTGAGGAATTAAAAAAAAGTTCAAAAATTAAACAGAAATCAAAAATCAAAAATACTAAGAATCGCGATGAACAATCAATCAAATCACCCGAATTGGGATCTGCCAAAGTCTCTGTCTCTAGGAATTGCAGAATCTGTATCCATAGGATGGAGGAGACTAGCACTTGCACCACCCATCTGATATGGAATTAGGTTGAACCCCACAGGACGATGAAACCAGCAGCGTTAATTAATTCTGAAAAATTAATTCACCCCAAAATATGAAATAAATATTAGTTTTGTTGTATGTCCTTTCCAAAAGTTTAATTAATTCCCTTTAATTAGCTTTTAGGATCGCAATTAATATCCGATAAATTAATAAACACAATAAACAAAAAAATCTCTTTGGTTGAATTGGACCAATGCAAAATAAATTCATAATTAATATCGTATTATTAGTTTTTATTCACAAATTACAATGAAGTCTATCTTTAATTTTTCTAAGCATTTCAAAATATTTTGATGTAATTTTTTTTCATTTTACAACCCTTTTTTTTTGATCAAATTCATTTTATAACTAAAACTGTATCTACATGCACAAAATGTTTGAAACGAAAAAAATGAAATTTGTATTTGTATACTCTAATCAACATATATACCTCAAAAATTAAATTGATCTTATTTTCAAATAAAACATAATTCAAAATATATAAGCTTAAAAAGGATAAATTTTGTAAATTAATAACTCTGTAGATTAATAAAAAATCATAATCGCAATATTATTAATATATAGAGTTTTTTTTGTAGTATAGTAGTTGCCCAAATGAATAATTGATGTTGATACACAGAAAGTTATATTAGTTCGATTTCCAAATATCTCTATAATATTATTTGAGAAATCAGTTTCCTATGTGTCGCATCTACGTTAATTCTCACGATAGTTGATTACACTGATATCCTTGATGAATTAAAAATATTACATTTAAAATACTATTATTTATTTATTTAGTTTCCTTTCTAAAATTTTCTAAAAAAGAAAAACATATAATAAAAAAGGAAATTTTTTACAAAGTAAAAAAATGAATTGAAAAACGAAAATATATGTATATATAATATGATTTCATAAAAACAGAAAATTCACAAAATAGTAATATTGCATTTAAAAAATATTTTGTAAATAACATAAAATATGCTTTTGAAGTAATAAAATACTTTCTTTATGTACATATATATATTTTTAGATGAAAAATATAAATTTGTATATAATGTGATTTCATTAAAAATAATTTACACAGATAATCTTGATATTAGAAAAAAATATTATTTCTTTTAAAATATAATTTTAAACAATACAAAAAAAATTCAAAGTAATAGAAATATTTTTATATATCTATCTATTTTCTTATATGATTACACAATATAATTAAGTAACATAAACTGATATATGTTTAATTGACTAAAAATAGTTTATAATTAGTATTATTGAAATGTTTCTTTTTATTTTCATATATTTAGTTGACTATAATATCTTTCAATCACAACAAAAAATATCGATAAATTATATTTTATTTATATAATATTATTTTCAAATACAATAACAATTTTGTTTACTGCTTATTATTAAGAGATATTAAAAACTAAAAATAAATTTTAAAAATAAAAATCGTTTAATCAAATAGTTACAAAATAGTTGAATTAACGAGGTAAATATATTATATTTTATCATTTTTAAGATTATTTGTTTTCTTAATATTAAATTTGATTTTAAATTTATGTTTTTATGTTTGTAAAACTTAATAGAACCATAATCAAAATACCAAAGCAAATCTAAATTTTCATTTTAAGATTACTTAAAATAAATTTCAGTTTTCATTCAATAAATCAAAGGCATAAAGTTATTTAAAATTTTATAAAATATTTTAACTATTGTAAATATTGATATGTGTTCACGAGCTTCCAAAAGTGTATTAGCTACATATGCATGTAACTTCCTATTGATTATCGCTTTATTTTCTGATATATTTTTTAAAACATCAACATATAATTTGATAAATATTATGAAAATACATGCACATTTAAACGATAAACAAAATTGATTTGATTTGACTTAACTATATTAAAAATAATTATACTTCATTTTGAATTTGAAAAAAAAATATATAACTCAATATAATCACAACATGAGTGACTCAATCCAATTTATATCTAAAATCATAGATTTAACTACGATAAGAATATATACTTTTATAAGAATAGTAATTTATTTTATAAATATAAATCATAGGACAACTAAAAACATATTAAAAATGAAAATAAAATATTAACCAATTGTTATAATTTAGTACTTTTGTAAAATTTATATATATGGATGAGACTTCATAATATTATTGTTATATTAATTTATGTAATTTGGAATTATTCACTTTAGTTTATTTTTTATTTTATTCTAAGCACAATATATCTTAAGTTATACATAATCTTCATAAAATATATTTACATATATAAGACAACAACCACCTAAATGCAAATAAGAAATTAATCAAAATTTTGATATATTTAGAATAAAAAATATCACAGTTGAATTCAGAGATGCAATCTAATTTACTCAAATGATAACTAAATCGACTGTAAAACAACAAAACAGATTAGATATAACATATATAAAATCATATGTATAGATGTAACATTATTAATATAAATGATGCATACAAATTATAAATTGATTTAAAGTTAAAAGTAAATAGAAATCAATTATTATAATATATTTAAAAATATTTATATCCGTGCAAGAGCACGAATATAAATATCTAGTTGCAAATTAAGTAAGAAATAAGCTTATTAAGAGATATGGTCATTATACATTCTTGTGGAGAGGATTGTTTGATGGAACACTACGATTCAAGAGCTTAATCTATATAATTTGTTATACTTCCAGCCGTTTAGTTGAATATGATGAATAACAGTATAAACTAGTGTCGATCATTTTTAAAAAGTTGGGATGCTCAGCCTAGAAGAAAGTTGAATTATTGGATCCTTCATGTGTGCCTATGATTAGATCATCAGGAATGCATTTCTCAAAGTTAAGAATCTTTGGATCCTTCTGACAAAGACAGCAAGTGAAGGTAGTTTTTACACGTTCTTTCCCCTTTAGCTTCTATCTCCCAACAAGATCCCCAAAGAACCCGGAAAGTAAGTAAAGCACATACAGTATCTCGCGAAGCCCTTTCTCTTATTTTCCCACATACCTTTTTATTTGTTTGTTTACCCACCAATCATCATTGAAAGATAAATACAACTTATGCAGTTTCTTTACAAAATACAACTAGCAAATCCGGTTTATTCATGTATGTGTGTCCGTCTCTAGCAAACTATTGTTTTTGGGTGTACAAGATAAAATCAACATTATCAGATTCATCTTCTCGTAGTTTTGCAGTTTCAAACAAATTGAAAAAATGAAAGAGAATTGTGTGCTTTGTTATCGTGATATAAAGTGAGCATGGAGAATTAATTCATGTTCCTAAACCTAACCATTATTTGTAGGTTCAATACTTCAATTATTTACTATTTAGGATCTTCTTTTTATATTTTTATTATTGTTCTGTTATAAATATGAAACCAGCTAACCATTTCTCATTAAGGGTTTAGTTTAGACCTTCTTATCTTCGTTTTGAAGAAATTCATGCTTCTGTATACTCCCTATCTTTTCTTAGTAAATTAACTACTTTCCGATGTCATTTTTAATAGACCTCCAAATTACTCTTCTCATTAAAACTATGAAGAGAATGTGATGAATGAGATGATATAAATACGACATAAACAAAATTTAAACGAAAGAGTCATGCACTTTAACATATAAAAAATAATTTCATCCATAACAATAGATACACATCAGTAGTTCAGTACATCCACTGATTAATTAAGCTGGAAATACAAATGCTAGCTAATTAATTTCTTAGACATGAGCTAAACAAACATAAACATTAGTTATACATATCATAACATGACACACATTTACGTGTTATCTTTCACGCAATTATCTTTTCGTAATGATCGATTCATTTTCTATTTATGGAACGACTGATACGGCTTGATCAAGGGAACGAGAGATCCACTTAGGTGAAGCGACATAACATCGTTGGTCGAACCCACCAGCTTACCACTAACAAAAACAGCAGGAACCGCGTTGGCGCAGCCAAGACGGACTAAGGCCTTCTCGATCTCGCGGCAGTCAGGATCATTGTCGATCTCGTGGATTTTTGGCTGAACCCTAAGGTCACGGAAAAGGACCTGCACGGCGTAGCAAAGACAACACGAGTTTTTGGTGAAGATCACAACTCCTTTCTCTGATGACATTCTCATCACCTTGTCCATGATCAGATTCTGATCAAACGGCTTTGAACGGTCGAGAAATTATTTATCTTTAGCTTTGATGTATGTTTCTTTGTTCGTTGTAAAAGTTGATGGTCTGCTTGGGCTATTTATAGGGAAGGTAAGTAGTGCAAGATCCCTCTTGGACTAGTCTTTTTCCTTTTAACAATAATTTTTTCTTAACATGATAAAGACAGCAAGTGAAGATAGTTTTACACGTCCCTTTAGTACCGTTTAGATTCTCCCTCAAAAGATCCCCAATGAACTCGGTAAGTAAGTAAAGTAAAGCACATACAGTATCTCCCCACAATCATCATTCAAAGATAAATACAACTTATTGTTGAAACCCAAATTTTGTAATCTTTTGAGTTGTGTAAATTTTGGAATAATGTGAAGAGAAATGTGGATCAAATGTATTTTAGGTTCTAAATGAAAAGCCTTTCACTTAGTTGAAATGCAAGAGTAAGAAGTCTAACATTGATTATGATAAGAGAAATCTTGTGATAAATATATGACACTTCTTTATCAAGGTCCACTAGCTTGTGGGGACACTACGGAAAATGAGTGAGATGAGCTATTATGCAAACCACACACATGTCACCGCGGGGCCGAGCTTAGATCGTGGGTCTTGGTGAATATGGGATTTAGTCCACAATAAGATGTTCTTTTTGGAGCAAATTCATACCAAGTTATTTTGCATAATTTTCTAGATAAATTCTAACAGATTGTGTCAAGATAATTTTGGAAAATCTTCCAGATAATTATCGAAATATTTATGTTTGCTCTCTTGTACGATAAACATAATTCTTTTCTTTATTATTATCCTTAGTTTTTCGATCAAGTTTTCTTTTCATATAAATAAGCCTAACCTCTTCACTATTTCACATGCTTAACGCAATTAGAAAGTTCCAGCAAAAACCTAGTCGTCTTATTATGTGAGTCTCGAGATTAGTTGTAGTAGTTACAGTTTGCAGATTCTGTTTTCTGGATGTTGCGAAACAGACTCATCATGGATGTATCATGCGATTCAAAAATCGCATAAAATATATACATTACGGACAATTTATTAAGTTAATGAAAGAGATTAAATCTCGACTACATGAATTCGTCTATTTCCTTATAATTTCTTAAACATTTTAATACCTTATATTATCGTTTTAGCTCGATTTTGTTTTGTGATTTTCAATATGGATTTTAACAGTCCTACACTTATGCAGTTTCTTTACAAAATACAATTAATTTTGTCTACAGTTTCTTTACAAAATACAATTAATTTTGTCTATTCTGTATTTTTGTCCGACTCTAACAAACTATTTTCTTTTTGGGTATAGAAGAGGAATTCAACATTATCAGATTCATCTTCTAGTAGTTTTGGGGATGCGAATGAAATTGGATTTGTATATATGCTATGCTATCGTGATATGAAGTGAACATGGAGACTGAAGAGTTCCTAAAACTAACAAATATTTCTAGTTTCAATTATTTATTTCTCACATCAATTTAAGATGTTGATAGTTGATACAATGATATAGCATGGACCTTGCGGCATTGTAAGGAAGAAAAACACAATGGTCTATATCTGGTTATACGACCTATATATATCATAATTCCCTAGACACGCTTGTTTCCTCAGCTCAAATATATAAAGTAAAAATACTGATAAAAATCGAAGAGACTGCCGAGTTTTTTTGTTTATTTTTAGACGTTGATCTCTTGGTTATTTCGATACTTGCATTATGCTCACAAACTTCTACAAAAAAACTATCTTCACACTAATACATTGTACACGCTTTTGATATAATAAATATATATATTTATTTTGTTTTGGTAATTTCTTTTATATATTTTCCTGAATTTTTTCATGTGATATATAAACTTACTATATGATATCATTTTTAATGAATCTTAGTGTTCTCATTAAAACCATTTAGAGAATATGATAATTGTTCTTTTAAAATGAGGTGAATTAAATCACTTACATTGTATCACAAAACTAAATATGTTTCTATTTCAAATTACTTATATATAAATGAGACAAATATAACATATGATAAGTATAATTTTCTCCATTACTATAGAAAACACAGCAGTACATCCACTGATTAGTTAAGCTGGGAAATACAAAGCTTGCTAATTAATTTCTTGGACATGAGCGAAACAAAATATAAAATTCGCTATATATATATATATATATATATATATATATATAAGAACATGATACACATTCAAGTGTAATCTTTCCATCATTATTTACTATTCAGTCTCAACATACAACAATTATCTTTCTTTTTCTCAAGGATTCATTTTATTACTAGTTATGAAATAACTGATAGGGCTTGATCAAGGGAACGAGAGAGCCACTTAGGTGAAGCGACATGACTTCATTGGTAGAACCCACCAGCTTACCACTTACAAAAACAGCAGGAACTGCGTTGGGGCAGCCAAGACGGACTAAGGCCTTCTCGATCTCGAGGCAGTCAGGATCGTTGTCAATCTCGTGGATTGTTGGTTGAACCCTAAGGTCACGGAAAAGTATCTGCACGGCGTAGCAAAGACAACATGAGTTTTTGGTGAAGATCACAACTCCTTTCCCTGATGACATTCTCATCACCTTGTCCATGATCAGATTCTGATCTTGCGGCTCCTAACGGTAGATATATTATGTATCTTTTGCTTTGAATTATGTTTCTTTGCTCGTTTGAAAACTTGATGACCTTCTAGGGCTTTTTATAGGAAGGCAAGTTAGTGCAAGATCTTTTAGTTTAGTCTTCTTTTTTTTATTCCTTTATAAAAAATTTTGTTCTTTAAAAAACATGAAAAAGGAAAAAAAAAACAAACAGATTCCTTTCAAATTATTAAAGCAGCTTTGCGAGAAAATACCTTTTTAATATGTTCTGTTTGGACGTACAAGTTGGAGGAAAATAATTATGTAAAATGATTCATTTGGCATCTATATTACTGAAGAATGCAACGATCGTAATTAACTAAGCATACGATTCGAGAGGTTATTTGCGTACACTGTAATGACGTGGAATATTTATGTCTGAGATAAGTGAACAGTATCGCATTAGTGGATCTCAATGCAAACGAGTGAATTGAACTATACACGCCTTGTTTGCTTGCATGCATGCTTTGTCACATATATGTGTCTGACGCTTTTTATGGAATCTCTTTGATAATGAAAGATTAAGATTAGTAGTTATATTGAAAGCGTGAAAATCTGAAAACTCAAGTATTTATCAAAAAGATTACTAGTTATATTATTCACGTAAAAGGAAGCAGCAGTTTAATTAGGTAAGTTTGTTTATAACTTGTCGACTAGAGAGACTAAGGAAAAGCATATGTCGACCATACAAGAAAATAAGTAATGTATTTTTGTCCCATAGACTAAAGGGATAGCTTGATGGTTGATGCCTAAAGAGAATGTTTAATGGGAGTTCTTATGGTGAGATTCTTAGTGAAATATAAAAAACCGTCTCTTAACTTTTAACTAAAAAAACTAAGAACCGGCTCTTAAAACTCTTAGTTAAGAGCCGATTTTAATTTTTTTAGTTAAAAGTCAAGAGACGGTTTCTTATATTCCGATAAGAACCTCACCCTAAGAACCATTAAACACACTCTAACATTCACCACTTAAGTTTTATTTTACATTACCACATTTGTCCCTATAATTTCTATATTCATTTTTTTTTGTATTAATCAATTAGAGACTTCCATATTTTTTAAAAAAATCACATTGGAAATCTTTCAAATACATGTTCAAAAAATCTTTCAAATAGAATTTCTCATATATAAAACAATATTTGAATATAAGAACATCTTGTGTTTCAAAAAAAAAAAGAATATAAGAACATCTCAACTGAATGGAAAGTTCATGCTAAAACTTTTCAAATGAAAATTTTAAGCATGAGTTCTCTCAATTTTAAAAATATTTTTATTAAAGTATTTTTATTTTGGTAAAATATTATAGTTGAATATTTTTCGAAGCGGACGGTCAGTGCCAGCTTAGCTCATGTGCCAGAGGCACATTTAGACACGGTCCTGATGACAAAGTAATGTTGAAGCAAAATGGGGTTGTCACTTTTTTTTTTGTCTCATAGCTGGATCTTCTCCCGAGCTAGATCTCGTTTATAGCTCATAGAACGGATCATAGGCTAAAAAGAAGAACAAAAACAGGATTCGAGCTTTCGGTGATAATGCATATATATCGACTTTATTACATGTATATAGGTAGTGATTAAAAAAATATATAGGTACTGATTATTTCTTCTAAATATTCCTTGTCTATCTCACTCTTACGCACTCATTTTTGATTCTGCATTTGCCGTCTCTCTTCCAGACCAGGACCCGTCCAACATTATCGCATGCCCTAATAGAGATTATAAGTTGTGCTATTTAGTTACACTCATAAATACTACTTAATTAAACCATTTAACAACATGATTTTTTTCTAAACATATATAGTATGAAAAAGTGAAAGGCCCCTTTAAAACATGATTCTCTTTAGAAGAAGTAAAATCGAATTTCTAGTAGGGAAAAAGTTGAAATTCGTGTTAGTATAAAATGGTCGAAGAATCAGGAAGGAGAAAACGCACCGTTTCGTAAAAACGCTCTCATGCGACTCTAAAGGCGACTAGGGTTCTTCCCGTGCCGCCGCCGTCGGAGCCGCCTCTCGCTCTCGGCGAAATTCCCCTCTGTCGATGTCGTCGTCCTCTCCGTACCTGCGTTGCGTCTGCTCTGTCCCACCGGATCTGTTGTTTCTTCATCCGTTGCCGTTCACGAAGCTCGGTTCCGGTATCTTCGCTTTTGCCTGACGGTGAGTTACGCCCTCTGGTTTCTCCTCCCGGAGCAGAGTTCGTAGCTCATGCTGTCTCTTCGCCTGTCTCTTCTCCGGTTACTCGAGCTCCGGTGAAACCGGCAGATTCCTGGGTGGCTAAAGTAAAGTCCTCTTTTCAACCGCTTGTCAAGATTGCTTCTCCTTCAATCTCTTCCGATGGTATTCCTCTATTAGAGCTCGGACTCTATAACTCTTGTCTCCTCCGCGATTTGGAAAGATCATCCGTAGCTTATTTTCATGGTCGTCCGCCGCCTCCGCAAAGGTCTTCGCAGATTTGAATCCTATTTGGGGTAAGAACGGGAACATCTCGTTAAATTGCATTCTCGGCGTTCACTCTTGATCTTTGTTCCATGCCCGGTTGCTCGCCAATGGGTCCTTGATGTTGATTCGCACTCCCAAGAATCGTTCTTTCACCGCCTTGCTATGGCATCCTTCTATTAATCTATCGGAAATGAAGCTCGTGACACGCCCGGTTTGGGTTCTCTTCAAAAGGTTCCTATTGAGTTATGGTCCACTGTTTCAGCACAATGGCTTCAGCTCTCGATTTCGGTTCATTCTGAATATCCAGATTTAAAGCCCTACTCCAATGGAGTTGTCAAACTTCAAGTTGTCATTGAGTTAGCAAAACCGCTGCCCTCAGTAGTTCGAGTGGTGACAAGCTCGAAACTCTCAGATCTCTTCCGGTCGAATTTTTAAAGTTGCCTCCAAAGTCGCGGTGGTTGCGGTGAGTCTGCCATTTCGTCTTCGTTGCTTTCAACCCTCGTCGCACAAGATAGCTCGCAACAGAGAATCCTCCTTACATGGGAGTAATGGCGCTCCTCCTGTTCCATCTTCCGCAGAGGATTCACTTGTGTTCAAATCTCCGCTCATTCTCCTCCGTCAAGGTTCTGCTAGAGAAGCTTCGATAAATCAGTGGAGAAGGGTCCTTGTTCCGCTCAATTTCCTCGACTCTTTGCCTTCCCCATCTCTTAAAGCGCCGATGGAGAGGTCTAAAAGCTTGCCGCCGCCCCTACATCTTCGCATCAGTCTCCCTCTTCGAATGGCAATATGGCAGTAAGGTCCAAGCCTTCTAAGAGTAAAGAACCGCCTTCTCCTGTGCAAGAGGTTGTCGCTCCTGTTTCGAATGCTAAGTTTGCGAAGAAGAGGAATTGATTTCGACCGCACAACGGATTCTCGAGATAGGCTTTCTAATTTGGAGAACCAGGCTCCCGGACGCCTAAGATTTCAAAAAGGAAGCAAGGAGGAAGATTCACAGAATCTGTATTTGCTTTCATGTAGTTCAAGGTGGAGATTCCTCATCCTTTGTTTCAATTCCCAAGGGTGGTACGAAGACTTCGGTTTAGCCGGTGGGCGAGCATGATCGTGCTTTGCTCATTCTCAAAAGCTTAGTGCTCAGACTTTTTGTCTCTCAATGAAGAGTTTTTTGAATTTAAGAGGCCTTAACGGCGACGAAAGACAGGATTTAGTAGTTGATTGATTCGCGAACCGCCTCTTCTAGGTGGTTTTTGGAAACTCATGTGAAGCAAGAAAATTTACAAGGTATAATGAATTCGTGGTCCCCTGGATGGAGGTTTGAAGGAAATTACTCTGCGGATGCAGATAACGGTCGTATTGTGGTGGTGTGGGATCCTCTGTTATCTGTTGTTATTTACTATTCCTCTCCTCAGCTTGTTCTTTGTGGAGTGTTCAACCCCCAGACAGTTCAATCTTTTACTGCTGCTTTTGTTTATGCTCGGAACCGTCGAGAAGAGAGAGTGGAACTCTGGAATAAGATTAAAGAGTTTTCTCGAGCTAGAAATTTCCAGCATTCTCCTTGGATTCTTCTAGGAGATTACAATCAGGTTTTGTCAGCAGATGAGGTTTTCTAGCACTCCATATACTCTCTGTCCAGAGGAGTTCGTGATTTCTGATTGTATCGAGGAGAGCATCATCTTTGATTTGGCCTTTAGAGGCTGTCATCATACCTGGTACAACAAGAGTGTTACTAATCCAAAGTCTCGAAAAATTGACAGGGCGCTTGTTAATGAGGCTTGGTTGGATAGTTTTCCCAACTCTTATGCCTTTTTCGATTCGCCAGGCTCTTCAGATCACACTCCGTGTATCATTTATTTGGCTAATCAATTATCTCCGAGGAAATGTCGGTTCATTTATTATGACATGTTTTCAATGCACCCTGATTTTAAGCAAGCGCTAGGAGATGCTTGGAGGGCTCCCATTGTTCCGTCCTCTCCTATGTCTTCGCTGTATCAGAGGCTTCGTTCCGCTAAGGGCTGCTGCAAGACTCTCAACAGGAACAGTTTCAGTAATATTCAAGCAAGAGCAAAGGAGGCTAAACAAGCTCTTGATCAGGTACGATGTGCTTTAACCGATCCTTCCACTCGCTTTTTCCGTGAGGAGTCGGAGGCGAGGAAATCTTGGATATTTTATGCTGCTGCGGAGGAGTCCTTTTACATCGAAATCCCGTGTTAGATGGTTGAGCGTTGGTGATATGAATACTGGGGTGTTCCATAAAGCTGTCAGGGCCAATTTATCAAGGAACGTCATTCACTATCTATTAGATAGTGAAGGGAGGAAGATTTTTGACTCAGCTACTCAAAAGCATGACGCCTCGCTTTATGAATTGTTACTTGGCTCGAAAATTCCAAGATAACACCTTATTCAGTTGATCAGCTCAGAGAGATACATCCGTTCAGATGCTCGCAGGCATTAGCATCTCAGCTAGGAGCCATCCCCACAGACCGGGAAATTAAGGACACAATTTTTGCTCTCCCAAAGAACAAAGCACCAGGCCCAGATGGGTTCTCTGTCGAATTCTTTGTTTCTTCATGGGACTTGGTGGGGGATGATTTAGTTGCTGCGGTTAAGGATTTCTTTATCAATCCGGGACTGTCTCGTCAGGTAAATGCGACGGTTATTGCCCTTCTTCCCAAGATAACGGGTGCTGCCAATTTATCTGATTTTCGGCCCATCTCTCTCTGTAACACAATTTACAAGGTTATTGCAAAGATAATTGGAGCGCGTCTTAAACGTCTCACTCCCTTGGTTGTTCAAAGGAATCAGGTCGGGTTTGTTAAAGGCAGGCTGTTATGCGAGAATGTCCTCTTAGCTTCAGAGCTAGTTTCTGATTTCAATAAGCCGGGAACTACTTCTAGAGGCTGTCTTCAGATAGATATATCCAAGGCCTATGATAATGTCGATTGGACCTTCATGCTGAACGTTCTTGAAGCTTTCGATTTGCCTCAGATTTTCATTCAATGGATTCGAGCTTGTATCACCTCTCCTCATTATTCAGTTGCCTTTAATGGAGAACTTGTTGGGTTTTTCCCCGGGAAAAAAGGTCTCCGTCAAGGTGACCCTATCTCGTCTTCTCTATTTGTTATGGCAATGGATATTTTATCTAAAAATCTCGACTCAGCAGCTCGAGCTCGTCTTTTTGGTCTGCATCCCATGTGTCGATATCCTTTGATTACACATCTTTCTTTTGCTGATGATATGCTGATCTTCTTTGATGGCAAAGAGGTTTCGATAGATGGAATCCTCCAGGTTCTAAAAAGTTTTTATCTCGGTTCTGGCCTCGGGTTAAATATGGCAAAGACAGCTTTATTTTTGGATGGATATAATATTGCTGAGGCAAAGGCTTTGGCGGATGGATTTGGTTTTGTCCATGGGTTGCTTCCTGTTCGTTATCTAGGCGTTCCGTTGATGCCTCATAAGCTTCGATCCATAAGACTATCAGCTGTTGATTGATAGAGTAAGGAAGAAGATCACTTCTTGGACTGTCCGGAATTTGTCTTTCGCTGGGAGGCTTGTATTGATCCAGTCGGTGTTATATGGGATGTTTAATTTCTGGGCTTCTGTTTTTTCATTGCCTAAAGGTTGCATTGATGCTATTGAGAGATTGTGCAACGCTTTTCTTTGGAGTGGAGGACCAGATTCAGCAAGAGGAGCCAAAGTGTCTTGGGAGTCCGTTTGCACCCCTAAATCCTCGGGTGGTCTCGGCCTTCGTAGGCTAGAAGCTTCAAATACTGTCTTCGGTTTAAAATTAATCTGGCTGCTGTTTGCAGGAACTGGATCCCTTTGGGTAGCCTGGATAAGAGAGCACATTATAGCAGACAAAATTTTTTGGACAGCAAACTTTGATAACACAGTTCCTGGACTTGGCGACGGTTGATGAAACTGAGACCAATTGCTCGTCCTTTTGTGTGTTGTCGGATTCAATCTGAAATGAAGCTCTCTTTTGGCATGACAATTGGACAGGTCTAGTCCACTAATAGCGATCTCGAGCTAATGGACCTCGTGTTCTCATCAGCAGCACTGTAACATGATCTCGGGCTATTTCCGGCGGCTCTTGGGCATTGCCTCGGGTCGCCATCGGATTATCCAGATCGTCAGGGCTTCTTTGCCACCTGATCCTCCTATATTGTCTCCTTCGATATCTGATATCTTCCTTTGGAAGAATAACCCCGATTTGGAACCAGGACGGTTTAAGGCCTCGAGAACATGGGAGACTTTGTTTCCATTTCACCACTGCTTGGCATAAGACTATTTGGTTTAAGATCAGAATTCCTAAGCACGCATTCCTAGCATGGATTACAATCTTGAACAGGTTACCAACGAGGGATAGACTCCGGCATTGGGGCGCAAACGTTCCTGCTTCCTGCCTTCTGTGCGACACAGCAGACGAGAGTCGGGATCATCTTTTTGTTCGCTGTACTTACTCTCGGGAAGTTTGGTTTTTCTTTTCGGCTCGGTCTTAATCCTCCACTAGATTTTGAGGCTATTATTCGGTGGTTCCGCCTTCCTCGACAAATGCTAAGGTTAAAACGATTTGCAATCTTCTTGTACAAGCCATTGTCTATGTTCTATGGAAGGAGAGAAATTCCAGACTGCACAGTTCTTCTAGGAAACCATTTTTGCTTCTTGTTAAAGAGGTAAATAAGATTATTAAGGCAAAGCTATTCGGTTTGGATCGAGCTACTACTGCCCTGCCCCTCACCACACAAACCCCCACCACTCCATTACTATGACGAGACTTATTTACAATTGTGGTTCCGCTTACTGACGCTTGATAGCATCATCACCTTGGACCGTTTTTCATCACTTTCTTGCTTCACAAGGGTTTCTCTTTATCTTAGCTGCAGTCTCTGTTTTATATTTTACTATCGATCCTCTCCTTGTATTCGAAACAAGATCTCCTTTGGGAGAAAATGAATAAAAAAAAAAAATGGTCCTTCAGTTTTGCCAGAAAAAAACTATATAGGTTATAGGTTTTTAATTTTGCTGCAGATAGAAACATAATAGGCTATAACTTAATGGTGATTTTAAAACAAAATTTTTTTAGACATGCACACTTTGGTGCCCTAAGCCATTGCTTAGCTTGCGTATGCCATTGGCCGCCCGCCACTATATATATTCCAGTCGCAGCTAAATAAACATGTTGCAACGGCTGGGAAAAAAATCTTACAAAATGCGATCAGTTTTCCAAAATAGTGATACTTGAAATAGTATGTATTACAGATTCGAGTCATCGACCTAATGTTAGTGGTTATAGAATAAGAGATATAGGAAAAAGGTTGTCTGATTAATATCTGTGTATTTAAAAAAAGCTTTCAAAAAAATATATATCTGTGTATTTATGAAATTGAGATTACTCGATATTGAACAACAAAATAGATAAAAGTTAAAACAAAAATTATACAAAAATTATAGTAAGAGATAGTGTTGTTCTGTGTTCCGGTGCCTTGTGGGTGAAGCTTTTCAAGTGTAAAAGATTCTCTCTTTTTTGTTCATTCACCGAAGATAAGGGATCCTATAGAAGTACTCGTCTACGTGTATAACTCCTTCCTGATAATCATCTCTCGTCTTGTCAATTCATCGATCTATCATATATCACCATATATATCTCTATCATCTGTTTTATTTTATTCGTTTGTACAATAATAATAACAATATCAACTCAGTAGCATTTTAACACACTTAAATGACGCATTAATCATATATACATACATATGATTTAATACGCGCTTTAGTTTATCTTCATTAAGTGGAAAAATAACATTAGTGTTACACAGTTGCCTTAGAGGTACACTTGTCTCTTCTTCCGTACAATGCAAGTCAAGATACATATATACACCTATAAACGTATATAACTTAACCTCCATGCGAAGGAAGCACATCATTGTAATACATCTATGCTTCCTCCCGATTAATCTTTTTTTTAAAACATATTCCTTCTTCATTTCACCGATTAATCCTTATACGTATTAGATGTGTTTTTAACACATTGATTATTGACATCAAAAATAAAGATGTATAGTACGGTGGTTGGAAGGCTATAACCATATGGCATTAGCGTCTTTAAGCATCTGTTTGAGCGAACCGTTGACGTGGAACGAGATGATGTCTTTGGCTGATCCGATGTAACTTCCTCCGACAAAAACAGCTGGAACCGCCGGGTTTGATGAGCCGAGCGCACGCAGGGCCCGCTCCATTTCACGGCCTTCGGGGTCCTTATCGAGCTCATGAGCCGTCGGACTAGCTCCTAGTTCGTAGAATAGTGTCTTGAAATACAACATGTGAATATCACTGCTGCTTTCTTCGACGACAAATCTCTTATTCTTTCCATTTGCGATATTGATCAAGAAAAGTTAGTAATGAAGTCGTACTTGCATTAGAGTTTGTTTTGGAATGAAGAAGGCTTAGGTTGTGTTCTTCATATGCTTGGATCAACTGTTATTTATAATGGTTTATAGATTTTGGATTATTTTATTTTGGGATTTTTTTTTTGTATAAAATATACTATATAGATATATAATTGATGTGTTCCACTCAAAATATATTTTAACTGAAATGTCCCACAAAACAAAAATTTCTAGAAAGAGGCTAAGTTCTTTGTGATATAATTTTGGATAAGGAAAACAAAATGCTTACCCTTATGATTTTATCTGATAGAGACTCTGCTTTATTTTTTAATTTATCTTTGAAATAGAGTTATAGTAGATGTGGGATTAGTTGTTATATATTGAGTGTGATTGTTTGACACTTTTAGCAAGAACTTTTCAGTAAAAACATAATTATTCTCATTCCAGTTAAAACTATATTAGTCAGGTGAAAAAATATTTTACTTATTTACTCTAGTTACTTTATATTCAAAGGTAAACATTTATAGTTTTGGTGGAGGAAAAGTGTTGCACTGGTTTCAACTTTTTATTTTTACTTCCATTGCTTTTAATCTACAACTTTTGTTCTCATTGTTTCTACTTTTAATTTCTCTAGGTTGAGCTAAAATTACCCGTCACACCCATTATAGTGTGCGCTATATTACACTATTATATTGAGAGATTACTTGATGCAACTGTGATGATCATCAGTGGCGAATGTAGAAAAAAAGTTTAGTGGGGGCATAAAATAAATAAAAGGTAAGTAAAGGTGCTTAAGGGGATTTGAACCTTGGTCTAGGGGGGACAAACACATAATTGAAACCAACTATGCTAGAAAAGATTTGCTGTTTCTTAAGCAAAAAAAATATTTTTACATTATTGTGGGGGCAACTGCCTCCTCCTTAATCAACGTAAGTTCACCACTGATGATCATATATTATAAACTCAAAGAACCTGAGAAGAAATTAATGACAAAGCCAATTGTATACGAATAATTTCGCATTGGCTCTATAACTGGAAACAAAATCTTACAGTAATAATTGGTAAGATAGTTGCATGAATTTTGTAATAGGGCTAACTAAATGTATATGCATGCATTGCGCTTTATAACTAAAAAACAATTAATAAGGTCCGATGCATTATGTTTCAAAGTGGCTTAATTAGAGATTACAACATAATAGTTTTCAATTTCAGAAGTGTATGTAAAGAGAAAAAAACAGAGATTTGGTGGTGACTGTTGCGTCATCTTTGACATGGAAAAAATCGATATGCGATAAGAAGTTTATCAATATCTGACCACACTCCACAAATATATATAGCAATTATAAGAAAAAAAAGAAAAAAAATATATATATATGTGAATGTAGAACACTAGACATTCAAATCCTCTCGATACCGGTTTAAATAAAAGATGATAATTGATGGAGGGGTCAGTGGCGGGGGCACAAAATTCTCATTAGACGGGGGCACAAAATTCTCAATAACTAATTCATTTACATAAAAAATTTCATAACTAAAAATGTTTTACAAATTTATCCTACGAAATATTTGTCTCTTATCTCGTTCTTTTGATTTGAAGGATACTCAGTTATTCTTTTTCTATTTCCCAAATTCTCTAAATCATTTTAGAGTCTTTTTTGGGAGAAAGCAAAACATTTTAGAGTTTTCAGAAGTAGATGCAAATTTTTTTTAGGCTTGAAATATTTTCCTATTAAAGTATTTTCTGTAAAAAGAAAAATAACACAATACTATAGTTTATAAGTTCTCAAGATTTCTTAAATCACATAAATTCAAATTTTCATGTAGTTTTATCTTTTAGCTTCTCTGTTGAACTTGTTAAGCGTAATCTTTTTGTTTGCGTTTAGTTTATTTTTTTTGTTTAGGAGAAAAAATAATTAGTAAAACCTAAAAGAAAGAAGATACAAAAAAAATACGTGGGTGTTAATTTGGTAAATTTCAGTTTTCATTATTAATTTCTTTTAGTATTGGACTGGACTTATAAAATTAAAATTATCTTCACTTTTATACTGGCCTTGAATAGATTTGTTATACATAATTATACTTAATTAACTATATATATATATATATTTATTTATTTTTTAAGTAGTAGGGGGCACGTGTCCCCGTAGTCAACCCTCTACGTCCGCCTCTGGGAGGGATGTCTGGTTTTTCAGAGAACCTCTAGCCGTGAAGATACTAATCTTAGTTTTTTAATAATAAAATATTAGTATTTGTAATCAGTTTAGTTATGTATTTAAATTTAAACTTAGAAAATAATAAGCCACTGATTGATAAACACGTGAGTTTGCAGCTTTTCATAAGGTTCTTATTTGTTTTTGTTTGAAAACACTTCTGTTTCGCTCTTTATTTTTTTATAAAAAAAAACACTTCTGTTTTTCTTTCCTATTTTTTGTTTAAGATATTTAATGTGTGAAATCCTCATCTCAAAATCTTCGATAGAGCCATTTCTTTCGGAAAGTTTACTTTGGACAGTCTCATGTATGAGACTCAGGAGGATAACCTCTGTTTGATTTGAGATTAGATTATTTGGACCTAGTGGACATGACTATATAAACCCGATGGATTGGCCAACATTCGCGATAGAGATTAAGGTGTTCCAGAGATTACAGGAGGACTTCAAGATGTGAGTCTGTCTCATATTGTTCAAAGTATGAATGGTCGGCAGACGCTTTATCAAAAGAAGTGAGGATAGAGACTATATTTTCTCCATATAAATCAGATCCGACAGATAGAGGTGCTCCTCGGAGGATCGGCTCGTCTCCACTTGATCTAACTTAGATAAGCAACCGACAAAACAAAATCTCCAATAGAGATGCTCTTATATACTACATCCAAATTATCACTTCTAGAATGATTCACCATTCATAATTGTCTCTTGACAAGTGACTTAATAATCTCATCAAACTTTGACATAAACTATTAAATGTCAAAATTTAATGAAAAGTTGAAATCATATTTATTTATTGTGCTCATAAGCATCAAAGGTAGAGAATACTCTTATAGAAAATCTTCTCAAAACAAGATATTTGAGGAACTGAAGATGTTATGTGTATTTGTCACAACTATTTGTAGTACTATAAATATTTTTAACCATCATAACAAATACATGTATATAAACTCTTATTCTGATGTCAACTTACTATCTCAACTTTATGGAGTTTTTGCAGGTCCTCTAGAACAATTTCCAGAGGAACCGTCTCCAATTTTGAAAAAATAAAATTGTTTGTGCTTCTACATTCTGTTTAACTCAGAGTGTATTTTAGTTGTTCTTCCTTGTTTTGATGTAACTTTCAACACAAACATAGTTTATTGAATTTAAATGCATTGATTGAGAATTGAAATAAATTATTAACAGACACTTTTAATTTTTATGAATTTTTTTGATCTCTAATGAAATATATGATTGGTATGTTTAGATTTCTTAATGAGAACGATTTCATTTTGTATATAGTTGGCCAAGTGTTGGTAAGATATACAACAATGTTTGGAAGTAAATGTGTCTTTGTTGTGAGCTGCTTGTGAGTCGAGTGAATACAATATTTTTTATGCATTTGATCTACTTACTATTCAAACATCTTATACAACTTGTCAGTAAATACACCACATTAGAAGCGACCAATTCTTAGATTTAGTTGTGTATTAGATACAGAGCCGGTTTTTGGGCCAAACCAAAAAAGCAGTGGCTTCCAGCCGCTTGATTATAAAGACAATTTCAGCCACAATTTTTCAAAACTTTTATTTAGTCTAGTGGTAAAATTTGTTAGCAATCGACTTTCTTAGCTAAACCCGGTTCGAGTCCCTCAAAAGCGCCAATTTTTAATCTGCTTATGGTCCTGGTTTTCCTATGACCGCTCTGATTAGATATTCTTACTATTTAAAGCATTATAATTTTCACGCTCTATAATTAATTTTAAATGTTTATATTCTTTTGCTATTATATAGTTTCATTGTCCCAATACTTATTTGATCTTTTAATCATATCTTATTTACTTATATTCAAAGTTTATAACTGTTAATTTACTTATTCACTTATTTAATAATCTTTTGTCATTATAAAATTTGATTGTCCAACTGTTCACTACAGTGTAAGTCATTACCACTACATACTGCTATTCAAGGTTTATAAACTCATAAGTAAATTTTTACGTAGGAATGCAAAGTATTTAAAAAACTAAATAACATTTTGTTCAATTGAATGGCTGGACTTGTCTTTTCCATAAGTTTTGTGGCCAATATGCTTATAGGAACCAGAAACACTATTTAAGACAGTAGACACTCTCCACTTGGCCATACAAGATTCCATGTTTATGCATAGTGAACATTTTTCATATATTAAATAAATTAATACATCTTGTAAAAAACATTCTTTCAATTTTTTTCACCTGTATATACATACATATAGACCGTTGACAGAATAATTTAGGCCTTTCATCTACTTGTAAAAAATCGAATCTAACTTCTAAGTTTTGATTGATGTAAATTGGGCCTTAAGCCCCAATTAACTTAAACCTGCACGGAATTTGATACTTAACAAAACAGCCCACGAACGTTTTCTGTTTTTCCTATATTTTTCCCCTTTTTTTAGTGTTTTTCTGGTCACGTAAACCCTAAATCGAAAACTTGGATTCTTCTCCTTCGATCAAAGGTACGAGATTTTGGGTATTTCTGCCACTATTTGCTGCTTGAAAACCAATGAATTCGAGTAGGACAATTAGTGATTTAAAGTCTTGTTATTTTTTTTTATAGAAAAGGATCTGCTTATCGTTAAATTGTTTGGTGGAATATTGAATTAATTGTGTAATGGATATTGATCTTGTTTATTGCTTCGCTAATCTCTACATTCATTAGGTTTTTGGATTTAGCTCTCTAACTGTCATTATTGTCTAAGTTTTTTTTTTTTTTTAAAGAAAAAAAGTGGAACCAAACTGATACTAGAATGAGCTCATTGTTTTTGTTCTTTTTTTTTTTTCTTGTATGGTTGTTGTCTGCAGCTTTACTTGCTCTTAAAACTTTTATTAGGCTTTTGACACCGTTTTAGCTTCTATATTGTAATTTTAGGCTCCTTGAATGGCAGACACTAATGCAACTGAAGAAACCACCATTGATGCTTCCCAGGAGCAACATGAAACGGTCGATGAGATGCTTGCTAGGCACAGGTAGCACACACCATTAGTTTTTTCTCTCTCTCTCTCTTATTTTGGAATGGATGTTTCAGGTTAGCAACTGTCTTTTACCTTATTGATTATAGGCAAGAGATAAAACAACTACAGAACAAGGAGACGGAGTTGAAAAAGGCTGCTGCAAAAGGAAGCAAAGCTGAGCAGAAAGCAAAGAAGAAGCAAGTCGAAGAAGACATTTCAAGACTCTCCACCAAGCTCAAGGAGAAACAGCTGAAAGAGCTTGCCTCACAAGGTTTTAGCAGTAGCAGCAGCAATGGCAACATCTCCAAGGACGAGACGAACGAGAAGAAAGGAGATATCGACACTTTAGTGAGAGCCATCGCTGGAGTCTCAGTCACTACTGCTCAGCAAGAACACTCAAAGCCTAGCAAGAGCGTGAAGAGACGCGAGAAACGAGCTAAAGAAGAAGCTGATAGAGAGCAGAGAATCAAAGAGGAGCAAAGCAATGTGACAAGTGATCGTATGGTCGAGAACCAAAAGCTCGAGACGAAGCTTAAACCGATGGGGCTAACCATCAGCGAAATAAAGCCAGACGGTCATTCTGGGAGGGATGTCTGGTTTTCAGAGAACCTCTAGCCGTGAAGATACTAATCTTAGTTTTTAATAATAAAATATTAGTATTTGTAATCAGTTTAGTTATGTATTTAAATTTAAACTTAGAAAATAATAAGCCACTGATTGATAAACACGTGAGTTTGCAGCTTTTCATAAGGTTCTTATTTGTTTTGTTTGAAAACACTTCTGTTTCGCTCTTTATTTTTATAAAAAACACTTCTGTTTTTCTTTCCTATTTTTGTTTAAGATATTTAATGTGTGAAATCCTCATCTCAAAATCTTCGATAGAGCCATTTCTTTCGAAAGTTTACTTTGGACAGTCTCATGTATGAGACTCGGAGGATAACCTCTGTTTGATTTGAGATTAGATTATTTGGACCTAGTGGACATGACTATATAAACCCGATGGATTGGCCAACATTGCGATAGAGATTAAGGTGTTCCGAGATTACAGGAGGACTTCAAGATGTGAGTCTGTCTCATATTGTTCAAAGTATGAATGGTCGGGCAGACGCTTTATCAAAAGAAGTGAGGATAGAGACTATATTTTTCTCCATATAAATCAGATCCGACAGATAGAGGTGCTCCTCGGAGGATCGGCTCCTCCACTTGATCTAACTTAGATAAGCAACCGACAAAACAAAATCTCCAATAGAGATGCTCTTATATACTACATCCAAATTATCACTTCTAGAATGATTCACCATTCATAATTGTCTCTTGACAAGTGACTTAATAATCTCATCAAACTTTGACATAAACTATTAAATGTCAAAATTTAATGAAAAGTTGAAATCATATTTATTTATTTTTAAGTAGTAGGGGCACGTGTCCCCAGAGTCAACCCTCTACGTCCGCCTCGGGAGGGATGTCTGGTTTTCAGAGAACCTCTAGCCGTGAAGATACTAATCTTAGTTTTTAATAATAAAATATTAGTATTTGTAATCAGTTTAGTTATGTATTTAAATTTAAACTTAGAAAATAATAAGCCACTGATTGATAAACACGTGAGTTTGCAGCTTTTCATAAGGTTCTTATTTGTTTTGTTTGAAAACACTTCTGTTTTTCTTTCCTATTTTTGTTTAAGATATTTAATGTGTGAAATCCTCATCTCAAAATCTTCGATAGAGCCATTTCTTTCGGAAAGTTTACTTTGGACAGTCTCATGTATGAGACTCAGGAGGATAACCTCTGTTTGATTTGAGATTAGATTATTTGGACCTAGTGGACATGACTATATAAACCCGATGGATTGGCCAACATTCGCGATAGAGATTAAGGTGTTCCAGAGATTACAGGAGGACTTCGAAGATGTGAGTCTGTCTCATATTGTTCAAAGTATGAATGGTCGGGCAGACGCTTTATCAAAAGAAGTGAGGATAGAGACTATATTTTTCTCCATATAAATCAGATCCGGACAGATAGAGGTGCTCCTCGGAGGATCGGCTCTGTCTCCACTTGATCTAACTTAGATAAGCAACTGACAAAAACAAAATCTCCAATAGAGATGCTCTTATATACTACATCCAAATTATCACTTCTAGAATGATTCACCATTCATAATTGTCTCTTGACAAGTGACTTAATAATCTCATCAAACTTTGACATAAACTATTAAATGTCAAAATTTAATGAAAAGTTGAAATCATATTTATTTATTGTGCTCATAAGCATCAAAGGTAGAGAATACTCTTATAGAAAATCTTCTCAAAACAAGATATTTGAGGAACTGAAGATGTTATGTGTATTTGTCACAACTATTTGTAGTACTATAAATATTTTTAACCATCATAACAAATACATGTATATAAACTCTTATTCTGATGTCAACTTACTATCTCAACTTTATGGAGTTTTTGCAGGTCCTCTAGAACAATTTCCAGAGGAACCGTCTCCAATTTTGAAAAAATAAAATTGTTTGTGCTTCTACATTCTGTTTAACTCAGAGTGTATTTTAGTTGTTCTTCCTTGTTTTGATGTAACTTTCAACACAAACATAGTTTATTGAATTTAAATGCATTGATTGAGAATTGAAATAAATTATTAACAGACACTTTTAATTTTTATGAATTTTTTTGATCTCTAATGAAATATATGATTGGTATGTTTAGATTTCTTAATGAGAACGATTTCATTTTGTATATAGTTGGCCAAGTGTTGGTAAGATATACAACAATGTTTGGAAGTAAATGTGTCTTTGTTGTGAGCTGCTTGTGAGTCGAGTGAATACAATATTTTTTTATGCATTTGATCTACTTACTATTCAAACATCTTATACAACTTGTCAGTAAATACACCACATTAGAAGCCGCGACCAATTCTTAGATTTAGTTGTGTATTAGATACAGAGCCGGTTTTTGGGCCAAACCAAAAAAGCAGTGGCTTCCAGCCGCTTGATTATAAAGACAATTTCAGCCACAATTTTTCAAAACTTTTATTTAGTCTAGTGGTAAAATTTGTTAGCAATCGACTTTCTTAGCTAAACCCGGGTTCGAGTCCCCTCAAAAGCGGCCAATTTTTTAATCTGCTTATGGTCCTGGTTTTCCTATGACCGGCTCTGATTAGATATTCTTACTATTTAAAGCATTATAATTTTCACGCTCTATAATTAATTTTAAATGTTTATATTCTTTTGCTATTATATAGTTTCATTGTCCCAATACTTATTTGATCTTTTAATCATATCTTATTTACTTATATTCAAAGTTTATAACTGTTAATTTACTTATTCACTTATTTAATAATCTTTTCTTAAATATAATGGTGGGACTTGCTTATTCCATGGATTTTGTGGTTAAGATGCTTAAGAACCAAAACTACAGTTTATAACATTCTCCACTTAGCCATATTAGAATCGATTTTTAGGCATATAAGTGAAACATTTCTGAACAGTTTTTGTATTATTTATGAATTTACATATTTTGACTTTACTGATTTTATATTCTTTTAAATATCTCCACACACACACACATATATATATATATATATATATATATATATATATATATATTTAGGTAAGATAAAAAATCCCGCTACTGGAGATTTCAAAATCTTATAGAGTATATCAGTTCTCCTTTAGTACATATGATTTATTGAATTTTCATGCTAAAACACACTGAAAATGATAATTGAATGCATATATATATATATATATATATTTCTATTAGTAACTTGGAATAATAAGATTAAACATAGTTTGTTGTGTTAAAAACATGAGATGATGTTTGAAATGTTATAATAATAGTGGATCATTTTTAAATTCCATTTTATCGACTAAATTATCTTCCGCTTTTTATATTAACCCAAGCAAGATAAATTAAATATAGCTTTATTTGACAAAATCTAAGTTGAGTTATGAGTTACTCATCTATAGAGATTTTCATTAGTTGCCCCCAATGAGCCTTTAAAACTTGCCTTCAATATGCATTGATTTTGCTACTTGACAAGTGATCGAGAAGCCAAGGAAGAAGTCGATAGAGAGCAGAGGATCAAACTCAGCAAAGCAATGTGAAAACTCACAAGTGATCGAAAAGCTCAAGAAGAAGCTTTAGACCAATGGGGTTAACCATCAGTGAGATCAAACCAAATGGGCATTGTCTTTACCGAGCAATAAAAACCAGCTTGCTAATCACTCGGGCGGTGCATCTCCTTACACGTACCAAAAAATGGCTGCTGCATACATGATACATGAGAGAGAGCACAAAACAGATTTTCATCCCATTTTTTAAAATCAGAAATGGAGTCTGAGTCCAATGGTGGATCTGCCGAGTCAACCGCGGCTTGGGTCGGTCAGTTGGAGGCTTGGAGTTAGGGGAGTTAACACATTACTTTATGGATGTTGATATGTACCGAGGAGTATTAATCCGACAATGACTCGAGCCTCATGTTATCGTATCACCGGATGATGTAGATTGACTTTTTATCAAAGTCTCATGATTTACTGAAAATTCTATTCTTTGTTAACGTTTCTTGACTTTCAAGGAACAACTTCAATTTTCCAACCCGAATCATACTATTATTCAATTCTAATACATTTCCAGGTTTTCATTACAGAACATGATTGTAGCAATTCAGCAAGGAAACATGTTATGATTACCTTTGGCCAATTTGGTAAGACTGTTCTAGAGATCTGGAAGATAATATAATCGTATACAAGTTGTTCCATCCGAATCTCGAGATATCTTCTCATCACCCACAAGTGTGTTAAATCTATCATGGTGAATAAAAAACGATATCACGAATCTGCCATAGATTCCTCATTTATGTGGATTTCCAAATCTGAGAATCATGCGTTCCTGTTCAATTCTACAGCAATGAACATGTATTCTTATTCTCATGACTCAACAAAGTAGACTCTTAAGAGTTAATACAATCGGTCACATTCAGAGGTTTGCGAATGCCCAACTTGAAAAAATGGTTTTGAAGATATTTGTAAAAGCTAAAAGCAAGATCTTGCGTCTCTATTGCTCTCTAGACTCCAGGTCACACAAGCATAAAAAGTATCTCAAAGACAATCCTCTTTTTTTTCCCTTTCTTGCTTTCCGTTTCTTTCGAGCCTGGGGGAATCTAACTTGATAAACCATAATCTAATCTCCACCTCAATGATGCATCAAAAGCAAAAAGAAACTGCAACCCAAAAAAAAAGCAACATAGAGCCATACATAATCACACTGTTGCATACCTTCTTGGATCCGTGGATCACTACTAAACCATAGGGCAAGCATATTTCCGTATTTAGTTAAAAAGAAAAATTATTCTCATGACTGTATATGCCACTTGGTTCTGATATTGAAAAGGAAAGAATCTAACCTCATGCAGTTTTTAGCAAACGCCAAAGGGCACAACACATGGGGAAGGAACAAAAAGACGTAAAGACCTGATTTATGCAATCTTATCCTTCTCCAAACATCTAACTCCATAAATAGGCTTTACTTACTTGGTAGAACATCAAAGCAAAAACAGCCATAGAGATCCTTGAGCTCCCTCTTACACTCAAGTCCTACATCTGTGTTACATTCCTCATACTATATACATCCAATGGAAAGCATTAGAAGTTTAGTTGCTGACAAACCAGTAGTGATTTTCAGCAAAAGCACCTGCTGCATGAGCCATTCAATTCAAACGCTGATCTCAGGATTTGGGGCAAAGATGACAGTCTACGAGCTAGACCAGTTGTCTAATGGTCAGGAGATGGAAAAAGCATTGAAACAGATGGGGTGTAAGCCGAGTGTACCAGCTGTGTTCATAGGGGAACAGTTAATCGGTGGGGCTAACCAGGTAATGACTCTCCAAGTCAAGAACCAACTAGCCGCATTGCTAAAAAGAGCCGGAGCCATATGGGTTTAAGTCCAAATGCAACAAGGATCTAATAAGCGATGAGAAGAATATATATATATATATATACATACTTGTTTTGCCTTTTTTTGAGTTTCTACCATGCATGCATGCACTGTTATGTTTTGAACGAGTGCAAATGTGTAGTATACAACCCTGGTGCTATTTCAATTACTATACTTGTTATGTAAGCTGAAAAATCGCATTAGCAATGCTTATTCATAATTAATAGAGAGAAGTTCTGCTTTTTCATTCTTTAACAAAATGAAATGCCTTTATGCATCAGCCATAAAAACGAAGGAAACAAAAGTAGAGATGTTACTCACTTCTTTACTTATGGATGAAATCGTTTAATTGATTCTTGTAGCCAAAATAGAAAAGCTTCCGGATGCTTCAGAAGGTTTTAGAACTTTGGAAAGGGATAAAAAATGTACGACTTCACTGGGGATCGAACCCAGAATCTCTGGTTTCGTAGACCAGCGCCTTATCCATTGGGCCATGAAGTCGCTTACGTTGTAATAGTTGTGGTAGAGATATTTTTAACCTAGTAAACCAGCGCCTTATGCATTGGGCCATGAAGTCACTTACATTTTATCAGTTGTGTTATAGTTCATTTTGTAGCATAGAGATAAAATCATTTCCAATTCTACTTTATTTTTTATTCTTAAAATGAAATTAGGAATAAGAAATACTTTAATTTCATTCTATTTATACTTTATAATAAAGTAAAAAGTATATTTCACTCTATAAATGGAGTACTATATATTTTTTTATGTTCATTACTCCATTTTTTATTCTAAAGCTGAATAAAATTGAAATAAAACTCAATTTAATTGTGGAGCTATTTCATTTTGAAAAAATGAAAAGATTACATTTAAGGTGCTCTAAACACTCACTCCATCCAGAAAATAAGATTTTTTTTTAGTTCTTTTTTCTTTGTTTTACAAACAAAGATATTGAATAATATCATTAATGTTTTTTCTCTTATAAATTAATTCAGTTAATTTAGATTTGTATTCATGAATACTTACTTAAATGCTTTGTCGGTAAAGACAATTTTTTTTGGTAATTTTCCAAGTGATTTAAAACCTAAGTTTAAAATATTCAAATCCAGTGAATTTGGTGGCTGGCAGATTAAAAGAATATTAAATCATGTTGAGAAGCAGTTCGAAAGTTGTTATCTCTCGGATCAACTTGTGTGTGTGCATTATCTTGTTGGATATAAATAGTTTTTTCTAAAATCCTTTTGTAGCCATTTTTCAAGAATTCATCGCAAAACTTTTCCAATTAAAAACTCATTTATATCTTCTGTTTCGATGGAGATCATTGACTTCAATTCCATAAATTTGGCTGCTCTATTTCAACTTTTTCTTTGACCTAACTGCATTTTAACAAATGATTTTTTTTTCTATTTTCCGTGATAAATTCTCATTACTTTCCATGTCAAGACGTGGAAGTCCCATGGCTGCTAAGAGCATCACCTTCCCCATATAGTTTTTACTTTTACAAATATGATACAATGGATCTTCTTCAACAGGATGAAGATAATAAGCTTATGTCTTTTCTGTCATATAAAACCACTTCTTGTTGATATGTACAACGTACATAACAACAAACTTTGAATGATCATGCATAGTACTACTGTCGATCATGAAGATACAAAACTGTCATATTGTCTTCTCTTAAAGACGGCTTTATAGCATTAGTATGATATTTAATGAGCCCTTCTTTTAGACTTCGAAAAAGTGATGTGCAACTTTCCAAAGAAGCCGGGATCGTAAAGTTTTATGACGATAAAGTGGAATATCAACAATTCGAGAAAGATCAATATAAATTTTATTTCAAGCAATTACCTTTTTCTCCTTTGTGGTACAACACCACCTATAATTTACCTTTTTGTATTATTTGTAAAGGTATAAAGAATGAATTAGAGACCTCTGTTGTAGATGTTTTTTCAATTCTGCATTGATGCTTCTCTCCAACAGAGCATGGTAAATCTCTAATCTTTCTCCATCCATCTGTTATTTGTTCCCGATAAACTCTATCATCTTGAGAATTTTGCAATATCCCAATGCTTCTTTTTACAAAAAAAGACAAGTTGCAAGTAAATTGTTGTACTCAAATTTGACAAATTGATGTACAAGAAACAAGTTATAAGTAAACATGTTCTAAGTAAATACAAAGAGATGACAAAAACTCATTGTAAGTGTTTTTAGACAATAGTTTCTTAATTACTTTAACTGAAAATCCTCAATTACCCATTTACAAGAACAATTTTTTAAAAAAAGTTTAGAAGAACTATTTATCCTCTACATTTATTCCTGTTAAATTATTCTTTTTCATTCCTTCTTGTTTATTTTTTCAATCGTTTTCTCTTGTTCCCGAAAAAAGTCACTAGTTAGAGTCTATGTTTCCTGGTAATACATTTATATATATATATCAGTTGACTCTTTCGCATAAATCAACCTTTACATGCTAATAGCAAGTGATTCTATGCATGTAAGTTATTTATTACGGTGGTTAGTAAGAGATGAATTTAGGTATTGTTGTCTTGTTGATTGATTGATTTTAAAAATTAAGAGATTTGCTAAATTTATAAAGAGTTCTAATGAGTTTTCATATTTCAAAAGTTTATGAAACTTTACAATGATTTTGAGAATCTTGAGAACTAATGCAATATTTTTGAATTTTTTTTTTATGAGTTAAAATGTTAAAAATTCAAATCTTGTTAATACTAGATATTGATAAAATTATAGAATCATTAAAACCCATTGTTTGAATAACAATGTATTGTATATATCATTAAAAAATCATCAAACAATATCACTTGATTTTTACAAGAATGTTAGAATCTATCAGTCAATAACTATAAAATTTTAAAATTCTAACAACCATTATAAATTCTTAGAGTATCTCTAATCATACTGCAAAATAGAGTGAGAAATGCAGTTATAAACAAACAAGAAAGGAATTACTCCATATATGGTTATAAACCAATAGAATCCAGTGAAAATAAAAGTGAAAATCATATTTATTTTGCTCCATTTAAAAAAAAAAAAAACTTTACTCTTCTATGTATGTTCCACGTATGGAAGAAAAAAAAGGAAACAAATAAATAAAAAAGGAAACAAAAACCCGCGGCTGCCCCTATACCAAAACCCGGGAGATTCTTCGGGTTGGTTTGCTGAATTGATTTTGTCCAGCGAACACAGAGATCCAAAACTCATTTGATCCTCCCTTAAAAAATCTCAAATAATTCTGCTCTCTTTCGATCAGATTGTTGTTTCTCTTCGATTCAATTCTTCTTCGTAATTGAAAAAAAAAAATCAAATTCACTTTTCTGGGGCTTCTGCTTCTACCTCTTGTGTTCGATTTAAGGGGTCCTGATCGGATTTCGAATTTGATCTTAGCTAGGGAAAATCTTATAAGTTGGGGGGCTTTTACTGTTTCGTGGATCGGTAGTCAATAGTTTTGTCTTACGTTTTTTGTTGTGTGTGTGTGTGTGTGTGTGTGGAGGATTGCAATGTTAGAAAGGGGCTAGGGTTATTAGGGTTTGGTGGTGTGGTGTGGATAGAGAATATGGAGGAGTCTGAGCTTGAAGAAGGAGAGGCTTGCTCTTACAATCTTACTAACGATTTTGGTTCAACCTTCGACCCTGACAACGATCTCTCTTACATTGTAAGATTAATCCCTTTTTCCCTTAATATTAGTGTCTATTGACATCTGAACGTGTCAAGTACTAGTGTTACTGTGTTTTTTTTATAGAGAATTATTGATTCCAAGGATGCCTAGACCGATTTTTTGAACATTTAGATCGATTTTTTAAAATAGAATCGTTTTGTTTTGGTCTGATCTGCCGCCTAGACTAAAACTGATTTTCTTACCTTAAATCTCTTTGAATTTATTTTGTATCACTTTGGTAGGGATATTATGTACTTGTAGTGCTTTTATTAAGGATGTGTATGTGGTCAATCTTTTTAAGTATTATGGTTTGGTAATTTCATTATGATTCAACTGCAATGAAGCACCACCTTAATTGCGATTAGATCAGTTTCCCTGATTGTTAAAACTATTTAAAGCCTTGGCTCCTTTTTGGAAGTAAGTCTTTAGTTTGCGATTGCCTGCTGCTGTGTTTAGGTTTTATTCCATGGATGTGTTCAAGGTTAGTATGATCTGTTTGTTCAAAATTTTAGGGTATGGTAGTTTCATTATGATTCAACTGCAATGATACTCCCCAAGTCATTTGCTCCTTTCCCAGATTGGTCATGTTATTTTTGTAACTAATCTATGTTTTGGATTTCTGTTTGTTAAGGACGACAAGCTTCAAAACATACTTGGACATTTCCAGAAAGATTTCGAGGGAGATTTTTCTGCTGAGAATCTTGGTATGTCCATGTGTCGCAGCAACTCTTGTTATTCGTTTGGCTCACAAAGTTTGAAACTAGTCGTTTCAATTTCATTACAGGGGCAAAATTTGGTGGCTATGGCTCTTTCTTGCCAACTTATCAACGTTCCCCTCTTTGGTCTTATCCAAAGACACCTGTGAAACCTCAGATCTCTGCAGGGACGACTAGATCTCCTAACATCTTGCTAGGGGAGGTATATGTTTCCTTTTCTTTTTGTAAATGCTATAACAATACTAGCCTCTTGACCTTTTTATCTTCTCTCAGTCCCAGAGTGGTAATGCAGCTTCTTCCAGTGTTCCTAAAAAGGAAAAATCTGAGCTTGCTTCCTCTAGAATCCCCAATAAATCTATCAAATCCAAGAAACCCAACTCCAGTTCCAGACGTGAATCTGCAACCAAGAAACCCGGGGTCTTCAGAAAACAAAACTCCCTGAAGCTTCGGATAAAGATGGGATCAGATAATCTACCTACTGAAAAGAATGCTGCTGCGATATACAGTGGCCTCGGACTCGATGTATCACCAAGTCTTTCTGGCAGTGAAGGGATGAATGGGGAACCTCAAGGTTATTCTCCGTTGGAGTCTCCCACCAGTATTCTTAATGTGAGAGTTTCCTTGTTTTTTGTTTCGATACAGTCTCCTTTGTTTTTGAAAGGCTTATCGTATTGATTTATTCTTATATTGCAGGTTATGACTTCCCTTCCTGTGGATCATTGTCAGTTGCTATCTCCTCTCTCTGATGACCTGATTGGATTCATCGAGAGGGAAAAACCTGAGAAGGGATATAATAAGCATACTTCTCCATCCAGGCTTTTCATTGAGAGTTCTTCTGCTATGGCGAACCGTCCAGAACCTCAAAAGGCTGGGGAGAAACCATCAGTAGAGAAGAAAAGAAAGGTGCTGGAGAGGAACAACTTGTCCGCAGAGACAAATGTCCGCAGTAAGAAGGGCGTGTTAGATGGAAATGATGGCTCCATCAAGAAGCGAACGGAAACAAACACAGCATATCCTTCTGGTACGGATAAAGAAGCAGCCAGTAGTAAACTATTTGATGCATCCAAAGAAAACTACAATGGCATTGTTAGGGAAGAAATGGTGGGTGATGTGGGTCTAACTCGTCATAAAGATCTTGAGCCGCATCATGAGAATCCAAAGACTAGTTCAGCTGGAAGTGTTCGGGAAGATAAGAAGACCAGATTTGGTGATGATGATGCTTCAGGATCCTCAAGGAAAGTAGGAGAATACAAAGGAAGCAAAGCTCCTGATCTAGTCAAAAAGGAAACAAAAGCGTTAAAGCTGAAAAGTGGTCATAAGGCGGAACCAGAACATTCGTCAAGAAAACAGAAGTCTGATCAGGTAGAACGGGAGCCACAGTCTTCATCGAAGTTTAGTAAACATAAAAGCTCTGTTGTTTACGAAACAAAGATGAATGGTCAAGCTGAGAAGAAGGAAGTGGCAGCGTTGAAACCACATAATGGTGGCAAAAAGGCTGAGGACACTTACAAGGACTTTTTTGGAGACATGGAGGACTCTGAGGAGGAAGATGAACATCCAGCCTTAGAAGATATGCCGGAAAAATCGAGAGTCCCACTGACGGAATCTCAGAATGTTGGTCCTGCACCCTTAGTGGGCAAACTCGGTAGTGATCCTTCTCTTTCTAAAGCGAATCCCCTGGTCATAGAAGAACATTGGGTTGCTTGTGACAAGTGTGAAAAGTGGCGGCTTCTTCCTTTTGGCGTCGTCCCAGTCCTTCCTGAGAAATGGATATGCACGATGCTTGATTGGCTGTGAGTTTTTTCTTCTTAATTCTCTATATTTGTCATATTATTTTTCCCGTTGTGATACATTGGCTGATTGTCATAATGTGCGTTTGATTTCCTTTGTCAAAATGTGTGTTTCAGCCCTGGTATGAACGATTGCAATGTTCCTGAAGATGAAACAACGAAAGCTCTGTATGCGATGTATCAGATTCCTGCACCTGACAGCAAGGATCCAATGCAGAGTAATCCCAGTGGGCTCAAACCTCAGTTTAACGAGGGAGATGACAACGCAAAAAAGAAGAGGAAGGGTTTTAAAAAGTTGGACAATGGAATGGTTAAAGAAGCTTCTCGAACTGCAGAAACGAGCAAGAGGAGTATCCTAACATCAGCGAGAAATGGACTTAGCGACTTGGCTGAAGAAGAGAGAGAGAAACATAAACAGAAAGAGAAAGGCAAAGCAGTGGATCACCACTCTGATGAGTCAAGGAGCTTGAAGATGAATAACAAAAGGAATGCAGATCAAGAGAGTTCTATGCTGGCCAAGAAAATGAAGATTGAAAGTTTTCTGTTTCCTGATGAACCTGAACGCCCTGCCTCGAGTAGTGGTGTCCCTGTCGCATCAGCAGATAAGAAGCACAAGCCTCGAGCCTCCTCTAAAATGCCAAAAGAGGAAGGAGGAGCTTCAGACACGGGAAACAGCAATAGCACAGGGGGCAGTAAAAAGAGGAAACTGAAAGAAAGCCATGGTTCTCCTCGGGTGTACGGTGAGAACGAAAACCATGAACGAAAGAAAGCTCGAGTTGTTAAAGAAGAAAAGGACCCAAGTTTTTCTCATGGCAGTGGAAAGTCGGAAAAGAAAAACAAAAGTCATCCGAAAAGAGAGTACGGACATGTTGCCGCCACCTCTAGTTCTTCTCATAAACCCAGACACAGCTCCCACGAAGTTAAGTGTTCGCCTGTTGAGTCGGTGTCGTCCTCACCTATGAGAAAGAAGAAAGAAGAATCTTATGATGGTGAAGGTGAAGGTGGGAGTGATAGATCGCAAATGAGGAGGAAAAAGGACAAACATGGATCCCACGAGTCTTCTGTGCTTGATAATAAAGGATGTTTGAAAGCTAAAGAGCGCGCTGAACCTTCTCTGGATGCCAATTTAGAAAATGGTGGCCACAAGGATTCACCACTAAAATTGGAACATGGTGAAGGAAAACAATCTAGCGATCATCATCATCAACGTAGCAATGATTCTTTGGCGAAAAAGTCCGGAAAAGGTTTATCTTCTCGGTCCAAAGACAAGAACCAAAGCATTAGGTCTGATTCACGGGATGGTCCAAGACATATTGAAAAGAAGATATACGATGGTAGTCCAGACAGCAGAGTAGACATGGTCGTGAAACCAAACATTCCAAAACCTTATGACGTTGAAAGGAGTAATAGAGCAGATCTAACTTCTCCATCACGGCCACCATCTAGAGGTGTCCAAGGGGATCCCTCCCGTAAGAAAGTCGATAAATGCGGCACATCAGCTGGCAATGATAGTATCCAAGCTGATGATGTTGCAAAGGCAACAGCCCAGATAAGAAGGAAAAACGAGCCTTGTCCAAGCCCCTTGCGAAAGGAAGTAACATCTGTGCAAACCGCCCATAATATTTTGAAAGAAGCTAAAGACCTAAAACACACGGCTGATCGCCTCAAGGTATTTTTTCTCATAATTCAGTTTGCAGTGTGATCTCTCGTTCTCTGATCTTGTATTCTCTTCTCATTGGTCTTGCTTTTGTTGCTGCTGCAGAATTCTCTGTCAAACCTTGAGTTCATTGAGCTTTACTTCCAAGCTTGCCTCAAGTTTCTTCATGGTGCTTTTCTCTTGGAGATGAGCAGTAACGAGAGTGCTAGACAAGGAGAGACAATGGCCCATTCTACGAGTATTTATACCAGCACAGCGAATCTCTGCGGGTAATTTACAACTGAGAGTAAAAAATGGGAAAACGTCCTTCATTCTTTCTTTACCGTTTGTAATCATTGTAAAACCTCTTTTTCATGATAGATTTTGTGCCCGTGAGTATGAAAAGTCTAAAGAGATGGGAGCTGCTGCTCTGGCTTACAAATGCATGGAGGCTGGGTATATGAGAGTGATCAATTACTCTTACACCAGTACTAACAGATATCGAAATGAATTGCAGACTTCGTTGCAAATAGTTCCTCCAGGTAAGCAAGCTAGTCTGATATGGCGATGTTTTTGAAATATTCTACACACTGTAACCTTCTTGTCGCTGCCTTTTAGGTGAGTCTCCTTCCTCTTCTGCCTCAGATGTTGATAACGTGAACCATCCAGCAGCAGTAGACAGAGTTGCCAACTCAAGGTGCACGAGTTCTCCTTTAGTTGCTGGGAACCACGTCATTTCTGCGCAAAACCGCTCTAATATCTTACGTATAATTCAATTTGTAAGTGTACTAATGGCTTTTGCAAGTTCACTTTTCCCAACAGCTATAATTAGATTTCAAGTTCGTTAAAATGGAAGATGAAGTGATGTGCTTCGTTTGCTTTGCAACCTTGTGTGATTAATCTCAGTTACTCTCTACTGTTTGTAGGCTCAGAACGTAAATCTGGCGATGGATGCATCGAGGAAATCACGTGTGGCATTGGCAGCTTCTATTGAAAACCTGGAGGAGGCCCAACAAGAAGGAGAGGGAATTCTATCCATCAAAAGCACTCTTGATTATAACTTTCAAGACTTGGAAGGGTTGCTACGTTTAGTGAAGCTTGCAATGAAGGCCAATAACCGGTGAAAGACAACAGCTGAAATGAAGCAGCTTATTTGTGAAAAGTGAGAAGAAGAGGCAAAAGAATCCTCTGTTACCTTGCGGCTTTGCCTGCGTTTTGAGCATTTGTTTTGGATCCCATAATCGTTTTGTACAAATCCATGAAGAGTTCCGCTTACAGAGTCTGCTATGAAGAGCTTTCTGGTAAACCAAGGAAGCAACTTGACATTTGACTCCATCAGATGCTTCTCTTATTCTACCTGAGGAACAATTCACAAAGGTCACATAACAAATGAAGCTTCTTCTCCTGCTAATTATCCAAGAACCATGTATGGAGTATGTATACAGAACAACCAAGGTGTAACTTCTGGTACTGGATTCTCTATTTCTCTATCTCAAGACAGAGAAAGCTGTTCTCCCAGTATCAGGTCAGTCAGTATATCCTTTAAAAGCTCTTGGTCCATAGATTACCATTCTTTTTTTTTAATTCTGTAAAAGCTCTGGTCTGAAACTTAAGTTGAATAATCTTTTTATTTTTTGCAGATTGCAAACTGTTCTCATTCTAAATAAACCATTTAGTGTATTACAGAGAAAGGAAATAATAAGATTACAAGAGTTTGGAGTAATAGTAGATCTTCATGTAGTGGTGGTGATAGGCTTTTTCAGTTTTAGGAGGTATGAAAGATTTTATTCATTTACATTTCTTTTAAGTTAGAATATTATATTTACCCCAAAACACCAAATCTGATTGTTCCTTTTTGCTCTTTCTCTTGGTGCAGTGTTGTCCTTTTTGTTTTTTTTGTAGATAACAAATTTTACAAAAAGAGGTTTGCCGTCTTGTTCTGCCGGAGGAGCTTTCTCGGGGTTACCAATAATTTTCAGGTGCAGTTTTCCGGCAAAGTTTTGAGACAGGCTTTGGTTCCTCTTTATCTTTGTAGCAGGTTAACTGATATGTTTTTTATTTTTACTGAACCCTCAACTCATGAGTGTATGTATGCCTTCACTGGTTTTGAATGGCCTTAATGTATAAACTGTACATTGTTCATCAAAGATATATAAGCGAGAATCTTACAGTCCTCTGATTCTATCTTACGAGTTACCGCTAAGCTATTTTGTTTTTCTTTTCGTCCTTGGTTTCGAAAACTCCAAAGTTGATAGATAAGTCTGAGAAATGAGAATAAGACCCAAAAAAACAAGGGTGAGATTCTTTGCAATGTGTGTATATAGACATTATTAGTGCAGCACTTGGTATCACCAATAATCTCTGCAAGAGCAAGATCCGTCTTTAAAATGGTGAAATCTATTACAGTCTCTTACAACAATCTCTCTACCGTATAGCTTCGAGATCATCTTCATCACAAGATGGCAATCCCCACAGATTCTGAGGTTCTTGATGATCCTCACCGGAGTTCCAGGCCTAGTCTTCATCAAACAGAAGGCGATTGCTAATTTCTCACTGTGGTAAGACAAAGCCTTCACTTTACCTTCCTCATCAAGATCAAGTAAAACCTCTTTAGTATCCGAAACATATCCAGCTTCTTCTCTCAGCTTCTGCATTATCTCATCCAGCATAGCGTAAATACTTTCGCTTTCTTCTTGAGACTCGTCTCCTACAACAAACTCGTGAATCACTCCATCTACTTCAACTGAGCTGCATCCCGGAACTTTCTTGATACCTTTCACCTGTAGAAAACATCTGCAGTTAGTTCAGACACCATTTAAACAGTTTCAGCAAATAGTTTAGGTTTATGTTGCCTCCATTTCTTGTCTGATACGCTTGACTTCAATCCACCTCCCTGTTTTAGCATATACATTTGACAGAAGCACATAGGCTCCACTATTCATGGGATCTAGCTCGATGAGTCTCTTGAGGGCAGCTTCGCAAGTTTTGACATCCCCAAGAATTCTCGAACCGCTTAAGAGAGACCCCCAAATGAGTTCATCTGGCTCCATAGGCATAGACACTATAAACCTCTCCGCTTCTTCGATCAAACCAGCTCTTCCGTAGAGATCAACCATACATCCATAATGCTGTATCGATGGAGCGATGCCGAATCTCTCAACCATCATTGCAAATTACGATCTTCCTTCGTCTATAAGACCACCATGAACGCAAGCACCGAGAAGGCCCACGAAAGTCACCGCGTTTGGGTTTATGTTGTTGTTACTAGACGTCATCTCGGAGAACAGCTGGAAACACTCTTCTGTTAAGCCGTGCATCGCCAAGCAGCATACCATTGCGCTGTAGGCTTTGACGTCTTTCTTGCTTCCCAAGGCATCGAAAACACGTCTCGCTCTCGACAGACTTCCACATTTGGCGTACATGTCGATGAGAGATGTACCAAGACGATGTCAATCTCCACTTCGTGCTTATCCACGTAAGCGTGAACCCATTCCCCTTGCTCGAGCGCGCCTAATCTCCCACAGGCGGAGAGCACAGCCGACAACGTGAACTCGTTCGGTCTGACGAAAGCTCGGTTTTTTCTCGGTAACTGCATCTCTCGAAACAGATCAAGCGCTTCCCGTTTATCAAACAGCTCCACGAGATCACGTTTCTCTCAGGCATTTCGTCGAACAGTTTCCGCGCAACATCGATCAACCCGGCTTTGGCATATGCGTTCACCACCGAGTTCCACGCGGGTAAATCCTTCGAGACGGAGTGATAGAAGACTCGGTGAGCGGAGGCCAAGTCGCCGCAAGAAGAGTACATGTTGAGGAGAGAAGTGCGGACGAAGGGGTCAGTGTGAAGACCAAAGAGAAGAATCTGAGCATGGGTTCGTTGGCCAAGAGGAAGATGAGTGGGGTTGTGGAAAGAAGGGAGGAGAAAGGGGAACGTGTGAAAGTCGGGTGCGACGCGGTGGCGGCGCATGCGGAGGTAGACGGAGATTGGAGAATGTGGGGAGAGGTTGTGAAGAGTGGCGCGAATGATGAGGTTCCATAGGAAAGACTCGAGCTTTAGATGTGGAATATGAAATATCGGATTTATAGTATGAGATATTGACATACTCTCGTTATTACCATTTTTCAGATTGTCATTCTCTGATGCATCCACACCTCACCGGACAAGACAACGTCGGGAACAATCTTATGTCTCTGTGTCCCTATACTGTTGCTTGCAAGTCTCGGTACAAGTCCATATTAGACTAGGCCAAAGCACTGTCCCGAATAAAAAAATAGACTCGCAGCGAACCGTATTTCATAAATATCCAGACAGATAATTTGTAAATTTTTTTAAAAAATTATATAGAGGTATCCTGCGTCTCCACAGAATTGGTCCAGGCTAATCACGTGATGTCACGTGTCGGTCTCCTGTCTCTGGCGATGCCAGAATGTAATTTTCCAGTGGCCAGGATTCGAACCCAGGTAGCGGACTTCACAGTCGTGAACCCTTTACCACTAGAGCTAGAAGTCCTGGTTTATAATTTGTAAATTACTCCAAAAACAGTTTGGTTTTTGATAATTGCATTTTCTATTTTGCTTTTTGAAAAATACACTTCCTTAATTGATTTTTTTATCCAAATTAGATATTTCAATAATTAGTATATAAATTTGAAATTAATAAACTAATCTTCAAAATTAATAAACTAATATCAATAAAATTAGTTATTTATGTTTAAGATAAATATTGTGTGTGGAGATAAACATATTATTTTAACATTTAAATTTTAGAATAATAAAGATAAATGTGTGAATTATGATTTCTTTGGACGATTATATCATGAAATTTATACAGATTTTCTTTATTTTACTTTCTTCAACTTATATAAACACCATAAACAAGTCACGTTGTTAAAAGAAAAACAAGTCACATTTGTCACTTTGTCTCTACAAAATTTTCATCTTCCTTAGTCATTATCTATTTGAACCAAGTAAGTTCTTGTTCACATATGTGTATATTTTGTTTGATTTTGAATTTGAAAAAAATTTACAGTGATTATTATTCATCGGTTTGTTCTTCTTTTTTTATGTATCATGAAGATCCTATAAATTTGTTTAAGCCAATGATTTGATTCATATATCTTACAACTTTTGTTTTATTTATGTTGTTTATATAGAGATGGAGTACAAGATTCAAAAAGGAAGTATAGGAAAAAGAAAGACAGATGAAGAACAAACACATACCAACAAGTTAAAGTCACAGAAAACAAATGGTATTGCTTGCATTGAAGTCTTATCCAAAGATTACTTTCATGTCTATATGAAAGAATTGGAAGAGATTCTGAACAATGGATTCACAAAGCTTAGTTCTGAAATTTCTGGCCTAAAAGCTAAGTTAAATCATCTCGACAAAAACTTCGAAAGTTTTAAAAAGGTAAGCAAAGTTATTATTTTTTAAAGATTATTATTGTAAATTTATGGTGATTGTAATATTTTTTGCAGACAATGAAAAAAGATCCGAAGATCACTTTGAATACAACAGAGTCTACAGATTCCTCGGTCGAAATATTGAGCGTAACACCATTAAAGACAAATGAAATAAAGACAATAGATAAGAAAATAAAAAAGTATGGTATGTTACTGGATATTAGTGAAGGAATAAGAAGACGTAAGAGCAGCCGCAATGGTGTTATCCCATTGGAGTCCTTAGAAAAAATGTTTTTTGATTTTTTAATTATTATTTTTTTCAAATTAGAAAAAAAAATACCAGCCAATCACGGGCCGCCACGTATTAAGGATTCAATAAGAAATAATCCTTATTTTAGAATTTTAAAGATTGAATCCTTAGTTTTTAGTGGGGTCCACTAATTATTTAATTATTTTTTCTCTAACGATTCCCACTTAAGGATCTCCTTTGCGGATGTTCTAAGCAAGTTGTGACAACTAACAACTTCTTGTCTGACTTGCTGACAACAATTCGGAATTTGCTTTCAATCGAAAGCATCCGTATACTCCAAGACAGCTCTGCTTTATTCTCGAACCATGGACCCTTTTCAATGACCTTTGCATCATGAAAATTTGAAACTTCCACTTCTGGTTCTTGATTACTATCCTCTCTGTTAACATTCTTATTCTTATTTTTGACCGTTGCAGTATCTTCACAGTTGACCGTTGCAGTATCTTCACGATTGAAACCTTGATCATGGTTCCCTGATTCATTACTCAGCTTCCACTCTCCTAAAACTTCAGCCAAATGCAACAAGATTTTTCTAAAAGAAAAAAAAAAACAGAACTTTTGTCAGAATAAAATAGAATTGGAATTATAAACTGATATTTGATTCATGAATCAACAAACCTCTCTTATGAGATGAGAGGAAGAATCTGTGAAAGGAGAAAAAAAATTCAGAAATGGTGAAGATACGAGAAGGAAGAAGACGAGAAGACGACGCGTCTTGGGTTCTTTATTTTTTCAAAATAAGAAAATAATTTAAGATATTGTTAAAAAGATATGGAAAATTAGATATTGTGTAGATATATTAAAAGGGATAACTGGTAGATTTTCTAACGTTTTTTTTAAATCATTTTTAAACAATATATTAGAAATAGAGAAATATTAAGAATAGACAATTAGGTGAATTTATATATATAAGTGTATTTTTCCAAAAATTTAAATAAGGGTGTAATTTTCAAATTTCATTCTTATTTAAGTGCATTTTTTCCAAATTTTCCCTTCTATAAATATCCAAGAAAATGAAACCAAACTCATAACCGAATAGATAATCAAACTTTAAAAATACATATTAAATATAAAATTATCAATTATGTTTAGTTTTTAAATAACTAAATATCTTTACAAAATATTTTTTATTAATCAAACTATATAAAACCCTAAATTACCATAAATATTTTCTACCATAAATATTTTAATTATCTGAATTACTTAATTTTGTATGCAAACAATCTGAATTATTCTATATTTAATCTTAAAACTCTGAATTATCTAATATATTTATAATACCATATGAAATTATCCAAAATTAGAACCGGCTGGAACCCAATTTTTTTATGGATAGTAGCCTAGCCTGTTTCAAATTTTCTTATTCAAACCAAACCAAAACTAAAATAAGTAAACCGAAATCAAATCAAATTTTATAAAGGGAAATTGTGGTGGGTAGCTACGAAAAAAACATAATTAGGTAACTGACCAAAAAAAAAGTAATTCCATTATTTCTGAAATATATACTATATTATCCCTAGTTACAAGTTAATGAGAGAGAAAAATACATTCTTCTTTTTCTTTTCGGTTATCAACTACCACCACTCTTCTTCTATTTCCACCACCTTATCCTCCGTCACCGTTACGATGCACTCATCATCAATTTCGTATTGTGCTTTGTATTTTTTTTATCCTCAATCACCACATTTTTTTCTATAATCTATATCCCCTATTTTATAATTTTATTAATATAAACTATACCATTTAGCTTGTTCTATTCTATTTAAACTATTTATCTTCTTCCATAACATTATCTGTTTCTACAATCATCTCAGTGATAGTAATCATTGTATGAAAGATCACTGCTTCTTTTAGATTGACAACCCATATTTCATCAGTAATCACTGCTAACGTAGTCACCATCTTCATATTCACCGTTACCGTCGTTGCCGTAACAACTATCACTGTTCTGATATCTACTACCGCCGCCGTAGTAATCATCAGCGTCTCCTTTTGTAAATTTATTGATCATTTTTTTCTTTATATTACTGGCAACCGGTTCAAAAGAAGGATAAAACCGGGAATAAATGACACAAATGCTAGGAGATTTAATAACGTCAAAATCACTGCTATTTGGCCAATAAGCCCTTTTATAAATAACCAAACGATTCTAGAATAAAAAAAACCACAAAAATTGAAATTCACGAACTCCCAAACCCAATCAAGATTTGTGTCTTGGGAGATCATACCGGACTCACTGGTTCACACGCTAAACCCGTAATGTTCAGTTTTGTAAAGACTACAATATTTGGGGTCTACAAATGTAAATATCAGAAAATTAGTTGTCCTTTATATAAACAAGTGATAACATAGAACCCTAATTTGTTAGTCAGTCGTTGCCGCTCTCTCCGCCGTCTGCTTCCAGAAATCGACAACACCAATGGTATGCTTTTACTAGCTCTAATCGAAATCTAATACAGCTTCGTTTTTTTTTGATCTATTTGGTCCTACTCGTTTTTGTTTGTTCTTAACGAATCTACAGTAGAGAGGGGCTAATCAGTTGGCACTGAATCATTTCTCTCTGAATCTCTTTGCTTAAGTTAGTATGTGAGGCTTGTGGATTTGTTTGATTTCGTACTCTGCTTCTTCTAGGTCTGATGTACCTATCGTGTTTCAGATGCTTATCTGTGTGTTTGTTTGACATTTCTGATTCGTAGGCACCGAAAAGAGGAGTGAAAGCGGTTACCAAGAAGAAGACGGTATGCTCTATGTGTTTTTTTTTTTTTTGCCTACTAGCATTGTGGGATCCCCTCTTTACTCTGTCTTATTCGATTTTGTGGCGTTTTCTTTCTTTATCAGGAGAAGGTTACGAATCCATTGTTTGAGAAAAGGCCGAAGCAATTCGGTATCGGTGGTGCTTTGCCTCCTAAGAAGGACTTGACTCGCTACATCAAATGGCCCAAGTCGATCCGTCTTCAGAGGCAGAAGCGTATCCTTAAGCAGAGGCTCAAGGTCCCACCGGCTTTGAACCAGTTCACCAAGACTCTTGACAAGAACCTTGCAACCCAGCTATTCAAGGTTCTTATGAAGTACAGGCCAGAGGACAAGGCTGCCAAGAAGGATCGTCTTTTGAAAAAGGCCCAAGCCGAGGCTGAGGGAAAGCCTTCTGAATCAAAGAAGCCCATTGTCGTCAAGTATGGGCTCAACCACGTGACTTACCTCATCGAGCAGAACAAGGCACAGCTTGTTGTCATTGCGCACGATGTTGACCCCATCGAGCTGGTCGTCTGGTTACCTGCACTGTGCAGAAAGATGGAAGTTCCTTACTGCATTGTCAAAGGCAAATCTCGTCTTGGAACGGTAATAGACTTTTCCCCTTCATGCATTTAGTGTCTTCGTCATTATTTACCTTTAATCGATGTTCATTTCTCGCATCTATTTGCAGGTTGTTCACCAGAAGACTGCTGCTTGCTTGTGCTTGACCACTGTCAAGAACGAGGACAAGCTCGAGTTCAGCAAAATCCTTGAAGCCATCAAGGTAATTAAATTTTTAAAAACATAAAGTGTACATAGTGACTTGACTTATTAGCTTTAACGTGTTTGCTCTTTTGGTTTGTGGGTGAATAGGCAAACTTCAACGACAAGTACGAGGAGTACAGGAAGAAGTGGGGAGGAGGAATAATGGGATCAAAGTCTCAAGCCAAGACCAAAGCTAAGGAGAGGGTTCTTGCCAAGGAGGCTGCCCAGAGAATGAACTAAGCAGCAGAGCGTCTCTGTTTTGGAAACATAATGATATCATGGTTTTGTTCAACGATTTCGTGGAACATTTTTAAAATTTATGCTTCTTATTATCGATGTTGCACACTTTTAAGCAGTTTTGTTAGACATTTTGCTTTCGAGTTTATTATATATTTGATCCATGTTTGCAAAATTAAAGACATGTTTTTCGAAATTAAAAGTCAGAAGAAATTAATGGGTATTGTAGTGTATAAGAAATGGATCATGATCGTTATTTACTCTTCTACTTTGAGCTTGTTTAATCAAAAGTAACAGAGAGATGGGCGTGTCTTGAGAGGACAAACACTCGTTGCGTGCAAGCTTGATCTCCTTCTGAAACAAGCTTCTCTATCTTGTAATAGCTTGGAACTAATTGAATAGTTTAATAGGTTAGCACTCAGGTTTGGGCTTTAGTCCCAATTGTGTAATGGCCCTTTTGGTGCAGCCCTGTTTTAAACAGCCATCGCTTTCGACTTTCGTTCTCATTCTTCTTCCCTGTGAAATATTTGGAAAACCCCAGATCGTGATTTTAGTAGCTGCTAAAACCTAATATCATCGATCTGCTCATCGTTTTATCGATTCCTCGTTTTCCCCCACTCCCCAAGTCAACATGAGGTAGGATTCTTCGCTTCGTCTGCTAATTTTTAGTATTTCTTACTCAATCAAAGATTTTTTTTTTTCTAACACTCGCTTTTTTTTTGTCTCGTCTTTTGCAGTAGCAGGCCAATGGAAGAGGATACCAACGTAAGTAACTTCTCTTTTACTGATTTCTCGAACATCTTTTATCTGACATCTCAACCATCATTCATTGCTCTAGTATTGCTTTTTAGGTCTCGAACTACTCGATTAGCTATTAATTCGCTACTCTAAGAGCATCATTATCCCTAGTTTCTTCTTTCGGTTTCTTAGAGAAAATAAGAGAGAGTCTCTTAACTTTTAACTAAAAAGAACTTTTAACTAAAAAGACCGTCTCTAATTTGGAAACGTATCATAGACTTTTTAGTTAAAAGTTAAGATACTGTCTCTTATTTTCCCTAAGAGATCCGAAAGAAATAGATCCGAAAGAAGAGACTAGGGATAATGATACTCTAATGGTTCTGTATCTTCTAGAGTTTGATACACTGTTCTGAGAATGGTTTTATCTCTCAGAATTGGTCTCATCCATCTAATAGAGTGTTATGGCTGTGTGAATGTTTAGTTATGATTATTTAAGCTCTGTGTTTTGATCCCTTTTGTTATTAAGAAGGCAACCTTTGTGTTGAATGCATTGATACTCTTGTTACTTCTCTACTCGAATGTTGATGTCATCGTCCTTATATACTTTTATGTGACACTTGATTTAGCAGGGAAAGACAGAAGAGGAGGAATTCAACACTGGACCCCTTTCTGTTCTGATGATGAGTGTTAAGAACAACACTCAAGTGCTGATCAATTGCCGCAACAACAGGAAACTCCTCGGCCGTGTTAGGGCTTTCGACAGGCACTGCAACATGGTTCTCGAGAATGTCAGAGAAATGTGGACTGAGGTTTATCTTCTCTTATATATATTATTTTTTTCACCTGTACTCGTTTGGTTATTTAGAAATCCTTACATGTGGGGTTCTCTATGGTTTCTTTTAGGTACCAAAAACTGGAAAAGGAAAGAAGAAAGCTCTTCCGGTCAACAGAGATCGCTTCATCAGCAAGATGTTTCTCCGTGGTGACTCTGTCATTATCGTCCTCAGGAATCCCAAGTAAGAGAGTTTAGAAGAGATGTATCTGTTCCTACTTGTTTCTTTGTATGATAACCTCTCGCTTCTTAATTGTTGCATCAACCAAGATACATCTTTGATCTCATGAGTCTTATAATCTAGCGTTGCTTTGTATCTTTCACATGTGTTCTGTCTTATCTCTCGTGACTAAGGAGCGATAAGTAGTTTGTAATAGCAAAAGACTAAGTTTTGTTTGGGTTAAAACAAAGTTACATAACTGGAGTATAGCTCGCAGGATTGGATTATGATTGAGATATCTGCTCATCTATGGGTAATGCCCCTTAACTTTGTAATTGCAAGTAACAGAAGTTTTTTCTTAAGCTGTAAGGAGGTCCATGAATAGTAGTATTAGTAGTAAGACCATCTTTATCGCAGGGATCTTAGTGAGTTTTTAAGGTTCATAACCTATTTAATTAAATAAAAAAGAAATAAAAACTCTATTACCGATCCTTAACTAAGGTGTTTTGGAACCGGTTTTTGGGTTGGTTTTTCAACCACGTGTCTTCTCCAAAAGTGTCGACGGTTTCTTTTCTTTTTTCTTTCTTCATTGTCTTAATCACACAAGAACAGAGACGACGCTTTCTTCGTCACCGGGTGATCTCCTCTTCTCTTCTTTTCGATTTTGATTTTGTCCATTGATGAAGAGATTATGATGTTTTTTTTCTTTTGTGTCAGAGTTGGCAAAACATCGGTGGTGAATCAGTATGTTTCTAAAAACCAACACACAGATATCGTAGCTTTATCCTTTTTTATAACTAATATGAAATTCGATTTTGGGTTGTTTGGTTTGTGAATCGCAAGTTTAATAATCAGTATAAAGCTATGATTGGAGCAGATTTCTTGACTAAGGACGTTCAAATCGACGACGGAGATGCGGAGGGATTGGCCGTTGAGGAGCTGGAGAGTACCGGAGACTCCACCGGACCACCGTTTGGAAACGGAGACGGCGAAGGCGCCGGCCAGGGAGAGAAAGGAACAGAAGCCGCAAGGTTTCTTCTCCGGGAAGCAGAGGGTTTGATCACAGCTTCAGCAACATCCTCTGAGAACAAAGGTTTCATCTTTGCTTTCTCTTTCGTTGTGAATGACATGGTTGAGATGTAGTTAAGGAGTAGTTCATTTCTTTGAAATTAGGGTTTAGTCTGATCGATTCATAGAATTTTATGTTGTTTTCGATTGAAAGTTTGTGTCTTTGAACCAAATCCAATTTCTAAATCCGGTTATCTGAGAGAATCATTGTGATTTCAATAACTCGTTGAAGTGAGTTATGTAGTTATATGTGTGTGTGTACTTTGCAGGCCATTTGCTTTGGTAGGTAATCTTGGAACAACTGACATTGTCACCATTGAACCATTTTCTTTTCATGATCTATTATGGAGTAGTCATTGAAAGTAAGTTCCTTTTCTATCACTCTGTAAAACTGAATATGTCGTTGATTGTATCAAGAGTTGTGATAGACACTTCTGCAATGTTGAATAAAACAAGTGCCTATGTGTTGTCGTTGATTGTTTACATTTGTGTTGTTGTTGTTGTTGTCTTGTTTTAGTTGTTTGAGAAGAATGTGTAGATCAGATCAAACATGTTTCTTCTCAAGGTTTGTTAAGAAAAGTTAAATTTTTTTTTAAGAACTCCAAATTAAGAAACTACCATTGTAGCTCAAAAATTAGGTGATTCTTAATTAAGGTCCTTAGCTAAAATCTAATAGTTAAATATTCATTAAAGTGTACTTAAGAAACCCATAAGGTTTCTAGGGATAATCATGCTCTAAGTACACCCGAACTTACACGAATATAGTATCAAAATATATTAAAAAAAATTGAATAAACAAAGCTCTCTTCTCTCCACACTGTAGCTATGCAAGCGATTCCTTGAATGTAGCTGAGGTTGTTTTGGTTGTCACGAAGGAGCCTTCTTTCTGGTCACCAAAAACACGTTGACGGAAATCTTTGACCATGAGAGGGAGTCCTTGACGAAGAGACACCTTTGGTTCCCAACCGAGAAGCTCCTTGGCCTTTGTGATGTCAGGCTTCCTCTTGTGAGGATCATCCTCCGTGTTTGGTCTGAACGCTATGTTTGCGTTTGGATCAATCGTCTCTTGCACCACCTACAACCAAATCAAAGACACAAGAATCCACCAGGGTTCAATGTAAAGAAATCAAAAAGATATATTATATATAGAGGGAAAGAGACCTTAGCGAGCTCGAGCATGGTGAATTCACCAGGGTTACCGAGGTTAAATGGCCCTACATGTTCTCCTTCCATCAGTCTCATCAAACCTTCGACCTTTACGCATCACATAGACACTCAAATTAGTACAAAATTTAACAGCAAAAAAGAAAATAAACAGGACAAATGGGCAACATAAAGATCAGACCCCATTTGGTCCTTTGTTCACATGATATTGATATCCCTCATTCACAAGATTGTTAAAGTGGGGGACAGTTCCCATGTTTTTTCAGAGACTTGGGTCACGTTTTAAAAGCCTTTGTTGCTACTTGCTAGATCCCACACCACATTCACTAGTCTCTTACAATAACATGTGACCTCACTCCCACATAAATTAAACTCCCCTGTTTTTCTTTCTCCTCTCTTTCTAAATAGCTATTCGACGCTAAAAAATATGTTTGTGACATTAAAATCACCTACCAATTGTTTTTTTGCCTTCTCCCACACGAAAGAGAACAGAATAAAAGATATTGAACTTTGAGGAAGAAAAAACAGAGGGGGGGTTTTACCAGATCAGAAACAAACTGGAAACTTCTTGTCTGCTTCCCATCACCATAAACAGTCAATGGTTCCTTCCTTAGTGCCTATTCAATTATTGTTAATACAAACCACCATTACTCTAACGATCCACTAAACCATTCTTAATTCATTTACTAGTTTGTGCAACTAAATTATTAGCCAACCTGCGCAACGAAGTTGCTGACAACACGTCCATCATCTATACACATTCTTGGACCGTATGTGTTGAAGATCCTAGCAATTCTGACCTGTGACCACAACAGCAAGGCAGACACAAAGTTAGTCACTGAAAGAAAGAAAAAAAGTGTCACTCGACAAGAAACATAACGTGGCTGGAAAGGCACTAAAATAAAGAGACCAACCTCAACATTGGCTCCACGGTGATAGTCCATGGTAAGCGTCTCTGCCGTACGTTTTCCTTCGTCGTAGCAACTACGAACACCTGTTACGACCATTACAACCACAATCAGTCATCACTCAAAGCACAAGAAACATGATTCACCACGTTTCAAGAAACGCCAAGAACTTCTCAAAGAATACTATAATTAGAAGCGCTACGACGGCAAAGAAAACCCATCAGAGGCAGTCCCGTGTCGTTAAAGTTACTGCTCAGTAAAATGACAGTGTAAAAGCAAAAACATTTAAAAGCCCTAAAATATGAAAGTAGGTACATTTGAAATGTAAGGGCTAACATGGAGGCTGAATCTAAGGTAGAGAGAGACACGTAACGTAGACGCATGATGAGAAAGCCCCGTTTTTTCACGGTTCAATGGTTTGACCACACAGAAATGGGGACCATATCTGAAAGGAAAGCACATAAAAACACCTGTTTTCTCAACTCTCTCGCTTTCCCCCAAGGCCCTAACGTGCGCATTTTCCGAGAGTGAAAGAGAGAAAATTCAAAAGGCAAAAAAGACAGAGAAGCTGTTGACATTCTTGCTCTTTGTTCTTTGGCTTGGCCTCTCTCAACTACTCTTACGGCCAGCCTCACTCCCTCTCTCTGTTTTACTCTCTGTTCTTGTTCACTCACTCACTCTTTGTTATCACTTGTGTATCATCACACAAGCACACACACACTCTCTCTACGTTTGTTTCTTGTTCTTGTAGAGAGAGAAGAGCGATTATCTTTAGTTGTCTACATTTTCTCTTTCTCCAACTCTTTTCTTATTGGACTTCAATTTCTTTCTTACAACAACAACACACATACTTATAGTAGATTTACTCTAACTACTATACACATGCTTACTTGCCACTCTAGGCTCAACAACTCCCACTTGCACCTTACTTCTAGACATGTTGCTTACAAGCAAACTTGCTTACACCACTAACACTCATAACAACTATTACCAAGGCTACTTAACTTAGTTAGCTTACCAACTAACTAGTTACTTTATTCTTCTTGTTGTTGTGTAACTTCTTGTTACACAATCCAACTTGCTTTGACTTCAAGTTGTCCACGTTGGTCTTCTCCTTGTTCCTCCCTTTCTTGCATGCCAAGCTTTCTTCTTCTTCTTCTTCTTCTTGGAGGATTTAATCAAGGTTCAATCTCAACACTCCCTCTTGAATCCTCTGATTAAATCCCCAACTTCATTTAGGGACCTGATCCCATTCTTCTTGTTCTTCTCTTGTGATTTTTGTCTCCCTCTTGAGAGGAATCTCCAAGAGCTTCTTCTTCTTTTGCAAATTTTCTTTGTCACTTTCTTGACACATTTTCTTTGCAATCTCCTCTGTTTTTTTTTTTTTTGGTTTTCCTGTGAGCTTTCCTCACGTCTCCTCCGTGAGCCTCTGTCACGTTTTCTTCCGGTTGACTCTCCAACCGCCTTGCTTCCTTTCTCTTCTTTGGTAAGCAAGTCTCATTCTTCTCGGTTTGGTTTCTTGGCTTTGATCATTGCTTCATCTAGCTTCTGCTCCTTCTTTGGTTTCAATGTTTTCGTTGATCATCAACTTGTGCTACTTTGATTCTTTGAACCATCACCTAGGCCTTGTTCAACTTTGGTCTTCTTGGTTTCTCTTAACCTTCACCTCAGTCTTCTTTGCCTTTAGTATGTTTGGTTTTCTCTTAACCATCAACTTGGCCTATCCTAGTCTCTTTGGTTTCTTAGAATCTCCTAGCACAAACTTGATCTTGAGTTCACCGCATCCAACTCTTGAGCATCTCCTTCATCACCAACTCTTTTGCCTTCTCACCATTACCGATCTTGTTAGCTTCTTGTGCTTCACATCACCCTTGTTCTGAACCATCTCCTATGGTTCTTTTTCTTCTCCTTGAGCTCTCGGCTCCATCTTCTTGTTCACCAATTTGTGCCCTCTAATTCTCTGAATCATCACCTCAGCTTCATTGGCCTTGGAATCTTTGATTCTTTGAACTTTCACCTTGATTTCTAACCAAGATTCTTCCATCATCAGCTTTGAACATCTCTGGTTCTTCAGCTTCATCATGGATTTGGGCTTTCTTGGCATCATTGTTCAGTTGCTGTTGATCTTCTCCATCTCTAATGGCTAAGAACATCCAACAACTCCTATAGCTTCCTTGATCTTCTTTGATCTCCACCATAGTTTTTCTTTTGTGTCTCCCTCTTGGAAACAGCTCTTCTTTCTCACTTGCCTCAGGTTCTTCTCCTGCAGGCTTCTTCTTCTCCTGTCAACCAACTCAGCTAACATCAGTTTCTTGTTTGATCTTAGCATCGTCACGCTGCCGTCTTAGTCGGATCTTCTTCTCCGATCTTCTTCTTCTCTTCCTTATCTTTCTTCTTCTCCACCTTGGCAGAGGTTCTCTGTCCCCTCATCAATCTCCAGCAACTCCTCTGTCACCATCTTCAAGCTTGCACAGGCTCCAAAGATCAAGTGCAGTTCTGATACCATGTTGACATTCTTGCTCTTTGTTCTTTGGCTTGGCCTCTCTCAACTACTCTTACGGCCAGCCTCACTCCCTCTCTCTGTTTTACTCTCTGTTCTTGTTCACTCACTCACTCTTTGTTATCACTTGTGTATCATCACACAAGCACACACACACTCTCTCTACGTTTGTTTCTTGTTCTTGTAGAGAGAGAAGAGCGATTATCTTTAGTTGTCTACATTTTCTCTTTCTCCAACTCTTTTCTTATTGGACTTCAATTTCTTTCTTACAACAACAACACACATACTTATAGTAGATTTACTCTAACTACTATACACATGCTTACTTGCCACTCTAGGCTCAACAACTCCCACTTGCACCTTACTTCTAGACATGTTGCTTACAAGCAAACTTGCTTACACCACTAACACTCATAACAACTATTACCAAGGCTACTTAACTTAGTTAGCTTACCAACTAACTAGTTACTTTATTCTTCTTGTTGTTGTGTAACTTCTTGTTACACAATCCAACTTGCTTTGACTTCAAGTTGTCCACGTTGGTCTTCTCCTTGTTCCTCCCTTTCTTGCATGCCAAGCTTTCTTCTTCTTCTTCTTCTTCTTGGAGGATTTAATCAAGGTTCAATCTCAACAGAAGCTCAAAACGTCGGCGTGAGAACAAAAAATGATTCCTTTCAGATTCCGACTACAAGACACCAATCAACGAACTAGAAACAATACAGAACACGCTACAAAAATCCCTTTTTTTTTGTTCAGTCACGCTACAAAAATCTAAAACCTAATAAAGAAGGAAGAATATAAAAAAAAAAAATGGAAGAATTTACCGATGGGATTAACGTTGCCCCAGTAAGTCTCGACCTGAGGATGCTGAAGAGGATCACCGTAAACCTCACTTGTGCTCGTCAAGAGAAACCTAGCACCGACTCTCTTCGCCAGACCAAGCATGTTCAACGTTCCAACCACATTCGTCTTGTACACACATCGATAGTCAAAGAAACACAACAAACAACCACCAAACATTCCATCAAAGTAAATTAAAAAAAAAAAAAAATAGAAAAAAAGGATATGATAGTCTTGACGGGGTTGAACTTGTAGTGAACAGGGGAGGCAGGGCACGCCAAGTGATAGATCTGATCTACCTCAAGAAGTATCGGCTCAACGACATCGTGACGTATGAGCTCGAAGTTAGGATTACCGAAATGATGCATCACGTTCTCTTTACGTCCCGTGAAGAAGTTGTCGACGACGATCACCGTGTCTCCTCTCGCCATCAACCGATCCACCAGATGCGATCCCACGAACCCCGCGCCACCTGTCACCACCACTCTCAGCCCTTTGCGTTTCAAACCGAGCGGGATTTTCCCGCCTGCTGCTCCTCCTCCCATCCTGTTCAGGTACTCGAGACTGGGCCTTCTCTGGGCCTGGAAGGACGGAACGTACGACTCCTCATCGGGCCTGATTCCGTAGACGATGGATTGAGTGGAGGAGCGAGGGAAGACTGTGAATAGTAACGTCGCGATTGCAATGCCGACGAGGACGAAGAGGAGTCTCTGTTCGCGGAGGATGTAACGCATGGGACGGCTTACGGAGAACCACGGTTTGATAGGTCTAGGGTAGTAAGCATCAGCGGAGGGTTGGTCGGCCTCGTGTCGCCGGTTGATCAGCTCGCTCGCCATCTCGCTTTCCTTCTTCTTCGTTTCTCTCGATCAAACAGCCGCGTGAAAAGCGAATCGGGTATTTTTGTCGTGTATTTAAATAGCGAAGGCGTTATACTGAGTATTCACTCTTATGACGAGAATGCCCCTTTTGATTGGTAATTAATTGATTATCGAGCGTTTATTTATTTTACTTTGATAAATTCTTAATAATATTGTTAGTCCATTATTTGCAGCACACATAACAAAGTCAATGCCAAACCCTAACTTGGCATTCAAAGCCAAGCTGGTAGAGGATCTTTGTGTGGTTATGACGTTTGTTTTCTTTTTACCTTTTTCATTTACAATGTTTCAAAATCAACATAACATGATGGTATAAGAGAAAACGGTTTGTAGAAACCGACGATTCAATAAGTTCTAAACTATGAATATTCAAACAAAAATATATAGTTGACATTTGCTTGAATTAGAACATTTATTTGATTAACAAGGTCAACGAAAGCTGTCTACCATGAGATATTTCCTTGGCTAGCTGTTTTGCAATACTGAATCGATCCATATAACAATATATAATATTTGTTAGAACGAGCATTTGGTTGGTAAAGAACATGATCAATCATTGAACTTAAAACTTACATACAATTTTGGATCCGGAGGTGAATACATAATTAAAATGAAAGGGAAGAAGAGCATTGGCATTTAGGTTGACTTGAGATTCTAACGTGGCTAACATATTTGCTTTGTTCTCAACTCAATTTCTTTGTTTTCTTATAAATAACAATTGAGATTTTATGACCAATGGAATACGACTAGCTAACATAAAAGATTCTGCAAACGAGTTCAGATTAGACTATTAATTTTATAAAAGCATGACTAGATGATATCATCAAATGTTTGAACTAAATGGTATTAGTTAAAGACTAAATCAAGTTAGGTGGTGGATAAGTACTTGAGAAAACAAGGCATAGCATTTTGAAATGATTTCATAAAGTTGACACCTACTTCTTTTCAGGTTAGACTCTACGAGAGGTTAGTTAGTTGTCAGTGAGCATGATTAATGAGAGTTCTTAGCGGAATATAAGAAATCGTCTCTTAATTTTTAACTAAAAAAATTAAGAACCAGCTCTTAAATTCTAAGAATCTCATCCTAAGAACCTCCCATTAATCATGCTCTTAAGTGAGCTTAGGAAGGTCAAGTAAAAATGACAATAATGGAACACTAATCCAGTATATGACAGTAGACCTACATATATGGGTTTGTAAGACGATTAATTAGGCCCAATATATTGGGTTCACTGGGCCAATCGGGTGTTGATGATAAAAGCAGCAGGTTAAGGCCTTTTAAAAGGATAATCCGGGTTGTAATTGGATAAACCCGAATCGTCCGGATCATTGGGAATCAGGTGAAAAAGTCTTCTTGTCGAAGAGACGACGTATACTCCTGTTCCATCAATGGCGTCGGGTTGGGGAATAACGGGGAACAAAGGGAGATGTTACGATTTCTGGATGGATTTCAGCGAGTGTATCTCTCACTGCAGAGAGCCCAAGGATTGTTCTCTTCTTCGCGAAGACTACCTCGAATGTCTTCACCATTCCAAAGAGGTACGTAACCCCCTACTCGCCCTTACCTTTCTCTCGCTCGTGCCTGACTCGTAAATCACCAATTCACGCATTGATTGCTTAGATCCGTTTTCTCTGATTTGATTATTGGAAACCCTAGATTACTCTAATCCAGATCAATTCTGAAAATGCGTATGCTCTCTTAATTAGGTGTAATGTAACTGTATGACATGATAATCTTTCTTGCTTGGAAATTCTCATCGTTTGATACTTTGATGAGATGAAATGAAATGTATAATTGGTTGATGTTTTCATATCCATACTATTCACTAAGCCAGTCTTAGCGCTTATATTTATATGTAGCCATTTCCTTGTGTGTGATATGGCTCTCGTTTCTTCAACTGGAATCAATTGCCAAGATGAAAATCTAACTACATGTTCTCTCTGTGTTGAAAACATACAAAGATGGAATGAAAATGAACTTATAGACTCATGGGAGAAACTTTGAGAGGGTGTAGACTTTTTGTTTTTCATCTTCTTCACTATAGATTCTTTGCTTCTTGTAGAACTGACAAGGGATTTGTGTGTGTGTTTAATTGTAGTTCCAACGAAGAAACAGGATATACAAAGAGGAACAACGTAAACTAAGAGCTGCTTCACGGAAAGGCCAAGATACCGGCGGTGATGCCACTCATCACTAGTCATCACTAGTCGTCGTGAAGCCCATCTTCTTTCGTAACCGGGAAGAAGAAGAATAATGAAAGTTTCGTGAAGATTCTCTGTATGTTGTGTGTCAAACTCCTTTTGATTGTTTCCAGTTTGCTTCCGCAAATGAATATTCTGTCTTCCTTTTTCCTTCTCTATTTTACATTTTGACTGAGTTGTAATATGCCCTTTGGCTGTTTATCATAACACAAACTCCTTTCATAATTCATGGTAATAATTTACTCTTACAGGTTAATTCCATAGAATACAAATGGAATAAACGTACAACAAACGTTCACCATCAATCAAACCTTATATTTGTATATATGGAGATGATATGAATTTGAAAAAAAAAGAACTCTGTATTATTCTCAGATAAAATTTATTACCTGTAAACCAAAAAACATAATAATTCAGTAATAATTTGCTGGTAATATATGACTGAGCTGTAATATGCGCTTTGGCTGTTCATCAAACACAGACGTCTTTCACGGTAATAAATTAACAAAAGGAATAAACCTAAAACATACATTCACCATCAATCAAACCTTATTTTATACATGGAGTTGATATGAATTTGAAAAAAAAAAAGAAACTCTGAATTATTCTCAGATAAAAATTTATGAACTGTAAAAAAATTGAAACAAACAAAAAGATATAATTTGCTGGTAATATAATATTTGAGTTTATCCAAACTTTTGTTTGTTGTCTTAAATAAGAAGGCGCCTGAAAGATAGATAAAACGACGGCAACAAGCAAACCACGAAGTCACTTTCTTCATTCCTCCCTCTTCACGCTTCCTCTTCTTCTTCTTCAGATTCCTTCTTCTCCCATGGCCACCGTCTCCTCCTCCTCCCCCTCTTCTCCCTGGCCAACCCCCAACCCTCCTACTCCCGACCCCACCTCTCCCTCAGATTCCGACTCTCCTTTCCCCTCTCACCACCGCGATCGCGGAGACGACACCGAGCCTCTCGATTCCTTCTCCTCCATGACTCTCAACTCCGGAGATGTCAATCAGGATTCCGATCCGATTCCCGATCCCAACCGGGACGACGACGCTAACACACAAACCCCCGCGCCTCCTCCTCCGTCTCTCCTCCACCTCTCCTTCAACCAAGACCACGCCTGCTTCGCCGTCGGCACCTCCCACGGCTTCCGCATCCTCAACTGCGACCCCTTCCGCGAGATATTCCGCCGCGACTTCGACCGCGGCGGCGGGGTCGCCGTCGTCGAGATGCTCTTCCGATGCAACATCCTCGCCCTCGTCGGCGGGGGACCCGATCCACAGTACCCGCCGAACAAGGTCATGATCTGGGACGATCACCAGAGCCGGTGCATCGGCGAGCTCTCCTTCAGGTCCGACGTTCGATCGGTTCGCCTCAGGAGGGATCGGATCGTCGTCGTTCTCGAGCAGAAGATCTTCGTCTACAACTTCGTGGACCTTAAGCTGATGCATCAGATCGAGACGATCGCGAATCCTAAGGGATTGTGTGCTGTCTCTCAGGGTGGTGCGGGCTCGATGGTGTTGGTGTGCCCTGGTTTGCAGAAAGGGCAGGTGAGGATCGAGCATTATGCCTCTAAGCGGACGAAGTTCGTCATGGCTCATGATTCGAGGATTGCTTGCTTCGCTCTCACGCAAGATGGGCGTTTGTTGGCTACGGCTAGCTCCAAGGGGACTCTGGTTCGGGTGTTTAATACTGTTGATGGCACCTTGCGTCAAGAGGTACTAGTATAATGCCATTTACGCTTTTTGATTAATCGAAAGCTGTCATCTTTGTGAAATATAGTTCTTTTGCAAATCTTGTTGTTTTAGTTACTTTCTGGTACTGGTAGTTTCTGATTCAAAGGATGCATCTTTTGTTTAGTGAGGTCAACATGGTAATAGTCTGATATGACCACATTAAACTGTTAGATTCATTGATGAATCCATTGTCAGAGCAATTGTTGTTACATCTTGCTTTTGATGAATCCATTGTCAGAGCAATGGAGTTTCTTTTTAAGCTCATTTGCGTTGGTTATTCCATAGGAGAAACTCTCAGTATTTATCATCTTATCTGGATTTACTCTTCATATACAAGCCTGTGAAGTCTTGCGATTCTTAGTTTCGTAGGGAAACTCAGATGTTTATAATCATAATGCCTTATGAGTATCGACTCAATAATGCCAACATGACGGGATTGTACAGGTTAGGAGGGGTGCAGATAGAGCGGAGATATATAGTCTTGCTTTCTCTTCGAATGCTGAGTGGCTAGCTGTCTCAAGTGACAAAGGAACTGTCCATGTCTTTGGTCTCAAAGTCAACTCCGGCTCTCAAGTGAAAGACACACCCCGAATCGCAGCTGAACTTACCCGCTCTTCCTCATCCCCATCCTCGTCTCTCTCATTATTCAAAGGTATATATGGCCTAAACCCAAAAGTCAGTTACTTTCACCCCTTACCAGCCTCTTGGTTCAGTAAGTACAACGGTTTTTTTTTTTACTCTATTAGGAGTGTTGCCGAAGTATTTCAGCTCAGAGTGGTCGGTGGCTCAGTTTCGGTTGGTTGAAGGAACTCAGTACATAGTCGCTTTTGGTCATCAGAAGAACACTGTTGTTATTCTTGGCATGGATGGGAGGTAAGCTGAAAAACAACTCGCCACTTAATTAAATAACTTGACTTGAGTTGTATAAGAACTTGAACTCCCATTGTATATCTGATTTCTTTACCTGAGTTGGATCATGTTCTTTGTTGTTTTGAACAGCTTCTACAGATGCCAGTTTGATCCCGTGAACGGTGGAGAAATGTCGCAGCTTGAGTATCACAACTGTCTAAAACCGCCTTCTGTTTTCTAGATGCAATCTATTCTCTTTCGTTCCTTCCTTGTCTTATCTCTGCTACTTCAAGTGGTGAGATTTGGTGCAACCGTATGGTGTTAATGTATATAGTTTGTGTGCATAATAATAACACGAACGATTTGTATATTTTGTAACCTTCGATCTTTAACCAAAAATGGTTCGTATATTAACCTAAACCAAATCTCTGCATCAATCCAGTTAATATTAACTCATACACAGCTCAATTATCGATCAAACCGAGTAGCGTCTAGTGTTCGATACTTTCTTTAGAATAGTAATCAGATGTTCCAGAAGAGCTGTGAAAGGTAAAAATAGGGAATACAAAAAAGTTCCAGAACGAAGCTGTGAAAGGTAAAGATAGGGAATACAAAAAAATTGCGCATCCAGGGAATCGAACCCTGGTCAGTACCGTGGGAGGGTACTATGATACCACTACACCAGATGCGCTTTTGCTAATTTAAACAATACGTAAAGCTTATTGTACTTGACACCAGCGAAAAATCAAACTAAATATTAAAATAATACATATATTTATTACTCTTCATTTAGTTATAGGTAGATTAACATTATTAATTAGTTTGATACTTGATCCATATTTGCAAGTTATAAGATTTGTAGATTTGTTTTTTTTTTTGAGTTAACAATGCTAAGTTTTAAGCTAAATAAAAGTAAATAACGAGAATAAACTTAATAGCAAGTAGTAATGCCTAGTCCTACTAGAGAAGGGCTCTGTAACTGAGTAACATCTTGATAATCAAAATCAAATATACCATTGAAAAAAAACAAAAGCAGATAGTTTGGAGACCTCATGAGATCAGGAACGCTGAAATTCACATAGTACAATCCAAAGCTGGTAGTGTATCCAGCCAATAGCTTGTACCAGTCAATCATCAACCATAAAAGTAACCAGTTCTAAAAGCAACTCTGGTATCCGATCCATTCCTAATCAGTTAAAAGATTCATCAGAAGAGAGCACAGTAAATTGAAAACAAAACCGATACGATTAATACTACAAGATGAAGAAGGATATAATCATACTTCATGGCGTTCAACATAGCATCAAGGTTAGCTTGAGAATGTATCCTGGTCTTGAGACATGGGGTTATAATTTCCTTTGCCGAAAGCCTCATCTACTGCAAAGATTTCACCATTAACTTATCAATATCTCATTTTATCACAATTTATCAATCTACCACGTCTTCTGTTTTAATTAGGACAACTTTTGTCACATCATAACTTATTTCTCAGAGTAATTAAAAAATCTCAATTCACTAAACCCCACGAAAGAAAGTGTGGTCATAATCAAATTAATAATATAATTATCACAGAGCCAAATAAATCATGTCAGTTAAACTACCCCACGTAATGATGAATTTTAAAGTAGCAAGCGGTATAAAAACGGATTAGTATTCCGTTTATACTAAAATAAGTAACTTACAGTTTAACACAAAAAGAGTTCACCCTAACGCTCCAGGCACGGGGCTTGAGGTACACCGAGTTTCATTGTCTTTGGCGCCGGCGACGCATTTTCCCGCCGGTGCTGGGATCTCTCATCAACGCTGACTTCTATGTTCATTTCACAGCTCGTTGTTCTCTTCAAATTTCAGATGCTACGAAGTCGTAGCTTTCTGCAAACCGAAGAAAGGGATACCCGACGGAGCCTTTGTTGGAGACATGAGCTTCGGTTCCTCGTCTTCACTGTAGTCCTCCCGACGGCTCTTCCTACTTTTTCGGTCTGCTCTCCAACGATGAATCGAGAGGGTTCTCTCGCCACCGTTGTTCTCAGGTTCACGGGAATGTTTCCCGGCGAACTTCATTCTGGTCGTCGACGGGAAAGCTATACCATCGACCTTAGCCGCGCTCTTCAACTTCTCATGGAACTAAGATCTCAACGCTCAAGCTTTTGCTTTCCCTCTACGGAAAGTGAGACAGCAAAACTACCTCGTGTGGCTCCTTTCCACTCATACGGCGCCAGAGTGCAAGGCAACTCAATCCCAGATCTGAATTTCATCGGAAGATCTTCACTTTCCTCGCCTCCTAGTGAGCTGCCATCTCCCCTTGCGTGCCCCTTCCGTACCGGCGGATCTGCATATCTTCACCGAACGTCTCCCTCTACATCCGGATTCGATGGTCACTCAGCCTGTTCCGGTGAGCTCGTCTCTCCGCCGGTGAGTACCAGCTATTGCTCAGTCGACGTCTGCTGCACCATCTCCGACCTTCAATTTAGATCCACCACGTCTCGCACTTTGCCGGCGTTTCCGGACTTTACTCTAAGATGCCCCACTCACTCCTATCGTTATTCTATCTTACCCCACTAATAAAAAATGTTATATTTTTAATCATATTTTAATAAAAAACGTGGTAAAAAACGAAACTACCCTTAATGAAATCTAATATTTACAGATCCAACCTCTCTCTATTTGACCCAATTCACACGACCCGGATCCATGGGCGTGACCCGCGTATCTCTCTCCCAAATTCGGACCAAACCCTCTCTTTCTCTCCTATGTTTCTCATTTCCCCCAAATCGAAAGGAAATCAATCCTCAAAACCCTAGAACCCGACGAACTCGAAGCATTCCCAAAATCGACCCGAAATCCCCCGAAATCCACCGAAACCCACCGAAAACCACCTTGTATTCTCCTATTCATCATCAGAACCACCATATTTTCCGGCGTCAGATTCCTTTCATCCTCTTGTTCTGTTTTCGAAATCGGCGTGTAAAAGGTAATGCCTTTTTCATATCTTCAAATGGCTTTGATGTGTGTTTCCCTATATGATGTGTGCTTGTTCTGCTTAAAGAAATGAAACAATTTTTGTTTCGAATCTGAATTTTTTTAAAGTTATTCTTTTGTTGAATCGATTTGTTATTGGGAGAAATTGTTTTATCTTTGTGTAACTTAATTGAAAGCCTAGTAGTAAATTGTTTTGTTCTGAGATTTTTTTGTGGATATTGAATGGGTTTGTTAGCTTCTGTTGTTGTTGAATATATGTTGTTTATGTATATTCAGGGGATTAAGATCATGACAGGCCGTGGTAAGCGGGGAGGGAAAAGGCATAATAAGAAAAAAAACAATTCCACAAGAGAAAAGGTTCAAGAACACAACCCCGCTCCAATAGCTGAAGAGTTCTCAAAGGGAATGAGACTCGGACTGATCATCATTCTGCAACATCTCGTATGCCTTCTCAACATCTCAGATTCACGATCATCATTCGCAATATTTTTGGTTTTAGTATTGTTGGTGCATTACTAGTATTACTGGTTTTACTAAGACAAATTAATAAATAAAGTGCTAATATAATTTGATGTGGTTTGCGGAATGCCAACCATTGCCACCTGATGAGCTATACTTCAAGAACACGAATTCACCAAGTCGTAAGATACGAGCAAGTGCTCGTGAGCTCCACGGTGGAGTTCTTGAAGGAGCTTAAGCCTGAGTTGGAGTGGTTCAAAACCACCCTCGGTTCGCCACATTTTCCACATGCCCGATGAACCAAACTTGAGGTTGTTGGGTATGTGGACGCTGCTACTGCGCCGCGATTCCCTTATCTGAGGGAGAGGACACAGCTTGGTTTGCGGTTAATGGCGTGCCCATCCGGTATTCAATGAGAGAGCATGCACTCATCTCGGGCTTGGACTGCCGTGACTACCCGGATAAGTATGAGAAGTTGGGGAGCTTTGCTTTTGTAGATAGGCATTTTGACTCGCATAAGGAGATAACAATGGAATCGTGAAGAAGAAGTTGTTGAGTATGAGTGCATGTGGGGATCGACTCGGGATGGCGGTGCTTTACTTCCTAGGCACGCTTATCGAGCGAAGGCAAGGTATAATGCCCCATTTGACTCTTTCATTTTAAGAGTCGCCAACAATGTGGAAATTTGCAAAACCTTTCCTTGGGGTCGCTTGACGTTCGATGATGCGATCCGGTCCATCAATCACGTGATGAAGCAACTCAAAGGGAAACCTAAAAGCACTGTCAACTTTCCCGGATTCATAGTTCCTTTAGAGGTAAATTATTGCTTTCTTTAGACAAATTGTTGTTTTTATGAATATTCTGTTTTGACGAGTTCTATTTGTAGATCTTGGCATTTGAGTGTATTCCAGCTCTGAGTGCACAATTCAGAGAAAGAGTAGATGGTTGTCTGAGTAACTGTCCGAGGATGTGCAAGAGGCGTTTCCAAAATAACAGCATGAAGGGTTATCCACTTGAGGATTTGTATGGCGCCATTGGAGAAACCAAGGTATGTTTTTAGTTTTCTGGTTCCTACTGATTTTATTAAGTGAGTTGAATACTATTGCGTTTGTTAAGTGATTGTGTTGGTTTTATTTTCAGGTTATTACAAGTGTTTTGATTCCCACTGTTGATGAAGAATCCCTCTTAGCGCATAGTGGAAGGGAGCCAGATTATGAAAATGAGGAAGGAGTAAGCAATGCGTGGAGCACATGGCTTACTGTTAAGGAGAAGCCTATCTTTTGGCAAGAGTTATATGAGTTAGATGTGGCTGCAAGGGAGTTTACTAAGAAGAAAGACAAAAAGAAAGTGAATGAAGAAGTATCCTCCTCTAGTCATGGTTTGGAGGACCTTCTGAAAGGGTTTGAAGAGAGGTTGATGACTAGTTTGAGTGAAGTGAATTTGAAGGTGGAGACAATGGACAAGAGGCTTGGTGTCATGGAAAAGAGCCAAGTTGTTTTGAAGAGGAGGGCTAAGAGGATGAAGGCAATGGAGAAGAGGCTTGATGGCGTTGAATATTGCCAGAGATATTTAAAAAAGAAGGCCAGTAAGCAGAAGACGATGGAGGAGAAGCTTGATGGCATTGAGAAAGAAATGAAGAGGAATGAGAACCGTGAGGATTTCATGTACCAAAACATGGGTTATGAGAGGTCTTATGATAGAAATGAAGAGGAACAGATGCAGAGTGATAAAGGAGAAGATGGGAAAGAGAGTGAGGAAGCGGCTATGGAGGAAGATAAAGGTTATGAGCAAGAGAAAGAACCCGAGAAAGATGAGAAAGAGAGTGAGGAAGCGGCTATGGAGGAAGATAAAGGTTCTGAGCAAGAGAAAGAGCCCGAGAAAGATGAGAAAAGAGTGAGGAAACAACTATGGAGGAACGATTTAATCTCAGCTGAACCACGACAATGAGATTGAAGAAGAGGTTGAAACAGAGAATTCTCCTGAGAAACTAGAGAAGGAGGCTGCGAAGGAACCCAAGGAAACTCCTACACCACCACGTGGTAGGACTAAGGCAGCCGCGAGGAGATCATCAGAGAATTGGATACCACGTAAGAGATTTGTTCTTTCGTGGGATGAAGAGGCTGATAAATACACAGAGGAAGAGAAACAACAACACTGGATTCTTTCACTTTGCAAGAGCAATGATGGAGCTCCCGCTGTAGATGAGGGAGCTCCTGCTGTAGATGAGCCGGCTGAGATAGTTTCTGCTGTTGATGAGACGACTGAGGGAGCTCTTGTTGTAGATGAGGAAGCTCCTGCTGTAGATGAGCCGGTTGAGAGAGTTTCAGAGAGTGAGGAAGCGGCTGCTGTTAATGAGACGGATGAGAGAGTTCCTGTTGTAGATGAGGGAGCTCCTGCTGTTGATGAGATGAATGAGGGAGCTCCTGCTCGTATTGGGGTGAAGCATAGGCCTAAGGCAATTGCGGTGAGAAATAGACCGAGAAAGTCTACTGACCCAAAGAAGTTCACAACGCCAGAACAGACAACAAGGACACGTGCACGGTCACGGTGGGTTTCCTCTCCTTTCACTGAAGCCGACACCGACGAGATTGAAGGGCGCAAGAAGAAGCCTAGAACAGAGGCTTAGTGAACTTATGTAGGATGTTATGTTTAATATTTATCTCGGCTTTGTTGTGAACTTATGTAGGATGCTATGTTTTTGGTTGTTGGTCCAGTAAAACTTAGATGCTATTATGTAGGATGCTTTGTGTTGTGTGATTGTCTTGAAGCAGGGTTGGTCTAATTGAAGACAAGGCAATCCATGTTCTAAGAAAGCAAATTTGTACTACTAGGTTTATTATGTATTACTAAGACAAAAACATTGTCAACACTTCATGAAAAAAAAAATAAACCTAAGACACATGTCTAAAACGTGTAACACATTATCAACACTTTGTAAAAAAAAATACATATGGCACATGTCTAAAACGTGTTTGAATATTAAAGTGATATTTATCTTACTCTTAGTAGTACTCAAGGTAGTAGTAATATTTCACTCTTCATAGTAATATTTTTGCAAATTATAACATTTTTTAGTAATACAACGTCATTAAATTAAATTAATTAGTAATACCAATATATTTAGACAGTTTTATACTGTATATAACACATTGGCAGAATAAATTTTCAGAAAATATGTATTTTCTGAAATTCATCTCATGATGGCCTTCCCATTAAGACATTAACTAGGAAGTATAAGGATGTTTTCTATTGAAATGAGAAGTTTTCTACCAACTTGAGATTTTAAGAGTATTTTATGTCTAGTTTGACAAATAAACACATGTGTGGACATATAATCACGTAATATACGAGATACATTTTTTAAAAATAAATAATAAGAAGAAAATTAAGGTTCTTAGAAACATGCATAACAAATAGTAATACGAAGTAGTTTTTGGTAGTTGAGGGTAGTACAAAGTAGTTCCTAGTAGTCCATATTACACATAGTAGTTCTAGCAGTACTAGCAGTTCACGTTACACATAGTAGTTCCATTAGTTCCTAGTAGTTCAGAGTTACCTGCTAGTTCAAAGTACAAGAGTCTCATGCTACTCCGCGGCTGCAGAAGTACTTCCACACTCAAAATACTCATACAAACGTCCGCCTCTCATTTCTCTGCTCCTTCCCCTTCCCCTTCCCCTTCCCCTTCCTCTTCCCCTTCCTCGTCCTCTTCTTCGTCCACGAAATTCTCCGGCTGATGGAAACCTTTGCTTCTGAGTGGGTCCTTTCTTTTTATCATATAATGGAGGAAGAACTTTGAGTGCTCGAATTTCATCTGGTATAACCCATTCAGACTGATGTGGCACATGATAAATTGTCCTCCAATATGCCAACGCCCAAAGCTCCACCGTATAGTATTTCGAACAAAACTCTTGTAGATGGAGGTCCGTTCCAACACTCAAGAACTTTGCAGCAGCACATGCATGAACACACGGGATTTTGTCTATATCAAAGCACCTGCAGCTGCACATTTTTCTTTGCAAATCAACCGTATAAATCTTTCCGTCTTTACCATCGACATTGTACTCATGGAGAAAGCTGTTTATCTCAACCACATCTAAACACCTCGCTTCCAAACATCTTTTTGACAACATGGTTTCCACTTTAGGCACAAGCTTCTTTGTGGCTGGTATTTGAGCTGCCTTCTTCCTGTGTTTGTTAAACCATTCAGCCATTTTCTTAATGATAACATCAATCATCGGTAGCATGAAGTATTTCCTCGCTTCGAAGAACACCATTGATAGATTCTCGCTGCATTGGTCGTGTCAACATTGTATCTGTCTCCTTCAAAGTAACATCTTGCCCATTTTCCCACTTCAACACTCTTCTCTAGATACTCGGCAGCGAAGGATACTTTCTCGAAAAGCAGATAGAGAACATCGAACTCAGCCACTGTATAAGCATATCGCATTCTCTAAACTTGCTTGCACAAACGTCTCTGTTGTTGAATACATGTCCTTTGACATTTTGAGCCAAATGCCAGATACAATACCCATGTGAAGCCGTTGGGAACACCTCACGGATTGACTTGATCAAGCTCATATTTCTATCCGAAAGAAACACCAATCCGTCTACATCTGATATCACTGACCTCAAATTATTCATAAACCACGTCCAAAACAGATGCAACAACCTGTGGTGTGCCTCTCCTTCTATTTCTAAGGGTACTTGTAGTTACCACTGAGCATGTATGAGACTTGATGTAAGTTCTTACCGTCCAAAGATCTGAATTCTTAAGCTTTGCTACACGCAAATACCACTTGCAACCTTCTTTCGCTGCTCGACATCTTGCCACAAATCTCCCAGTATCCGACTTCATTGTGTCATACTCAAAACCATTCTTATGCGCACCCCTCTGAACTAGAACTTGCATGGTTGTCTTAGTTCTGAATTCTTGACCCTTAACCAAATCGAGACCATCATCCCATTCTTCTTCTACTACTGTTGTGGCTTCAACTCCCGCTCTTACAGCTTCATCTCCCATACCGACTTCTGTACCTTCATACCCATGCTCTAAATCCTCATGCATCTCAAAGTATTCATGTTGTTCAGCTGTGTAAGGCGTGATCATGCCCCCAATCTCATGATCCTGCTTTGTTCCATCTTGCTCAGCTCCATCTATCTCGGTCTCATCTTCCTCGGTCCCATCTTCCTCGGTCCCATCTTCCTCGGTTCCATCTTCTTCAGTTATGTATGTATCACTTCCAACACCATCAGAAAGACCAACATAGCTATCATCAGTTTCATCATCAGTTCCATAATCATCTTCTGAAAGCGGCATACCACCATATGTATCATCCATGTCACTGCTGATCTCCACATGTAAAACACTTCTACATTTATCATGATTTACTTGCATGAGATAACCCAAAACGTCTTCATCACACCAAATATATGATGGCTTGTTGGAATACAATACCAATGGAAAGTAACTAATCTTCACCATCCCATCTCCATTTGCCTTAATCTTTCTGCATATACACTCGACCAATTCAGAATATGTAACCTCTTCCACAGATGTTTTCATCACTAGAGTGTGAATTTGATCTTCTCCCGAGATCCACTTTATCTCAGCCCCATCCTTGATGTAACTTCCTCCATAGTCAAAACATATGATTGTAATAGGAGAAGCCATATAATTCCCTGAAAAGAAATAAAATTATGATTAGTTAACCATTTAAAGAATCTAAGTTGTCCAAGATCTTTGGTACAGAGTCGTTCCAGTAATACAAGTAATACACGTTTCACTTTAGTAGTACCAGTAGTTCCAGTAGTTCTTATAAATTTTTGCTTTTGTCTATTTAACACTTTTAACTGACCAAAAGGGTGTTATACAACCCACAGTACCGTATACTACTACTGTAATGCATTATTTTGCTTTAAAACAGTGGTAAAAAAGAAGAAATATACAAAATCGTTCTTAAGCATTCTTTTTCATAACAAAATACCTAAAACTTTTATTTTTACCTAAAACTTTAGTTTTTCATCTTTTTAAGTCTTTTTAATCAACTCATAACGTGTTACATAACTCAGATTATCGTCTAACACAATTTTCATGTTTTTTTCTTTCAAAACCGTGTTAAAAATAGAGAAAAATACATATTTTTTTAAAATCTAATATTTTCATTTTTCTTTAAAACTCTCACGAATTTTACAGCAAAACTTTCATTTTTCGTTACACATAATACATAGAACATAAGTAGTATATTATTATGAAAATTTCGTAAAATAAAAATGCATGATTTTACCTCAAAAAAGCTTCAAAATCGTCAATCTCAAGTGGAAGGGGAGAAGAAGTTCGATGGTGGTTGGGGAAAGAAAAACATGATGGGAGAAAGGAGACACGAGGGACAGCTGTTGGAAGGAGAGAGGTGGGTTGATGTGGGGTCGGCTGTTAGGTTGTTGGATTTAAGGTTGGCTTTATGAGGAGGGAAGCCAGATCGATTTAAAAAAAAAACATAAAGCATGTGGGGACCACTGAAAAAGGATAATAATATAATAGTTGAGGGTAATAAGGAGAAGGGAAATATAGGAAAAAAAAGTAGGGTTGATAGAATTTTGGTAGGGTAATGAGAATGAATTTTTTTCAACTAGGTCAAATTAGAATACTTTCCGGCGTTTCCTTCGGAATCGAAAAGATCTGTATCTAAGTGGGTCTGGCCCAATTCCTTTGTTGAAGCTACTAAGTCAATTGCCAAGAATCTAAAGCCAGATTTTCAAATCAAAAAGTGCGATATATAGCTACAGGTATGGCTTCTTTGGTTATTTAAAAGATGTTTGACGGGTTGGTCGAGATGTATAAGCTGAGATTATTGCAACATCAGTTCTTCTGACGAATTTCTCTGTGGGTTCACTAACTTTGGTATGGGTTTCATCATCCTCCTCAAACGAGGAGAGTATTTCACAATTATGCCTCCCTTCTATGAACGGAGATGCTCTCTCGGATTCTCTGCTGAGTCCTTGTTTCAACTTACTCACCGGTTTGTTACCTTGTGTAGCGGTATGTACGAGGCCAGAAGGTGCAATCGAGACTACTTCGGTTTTTCTCGTTGGTGAGGGTTGTCCCTCAACATCACTTGTGACTATTTCTCAGCTGTCCGACTTTGTTGTAGCTTCTTCGACGCATTCAAACTTTGTTTCGAATTCGCTGTCAACTTCATATGAAGGCTTATCCTGTTTGATCTCATTTTCCATTTTAGTTTATGATTTGTCTTCAAGAGGATGCCTAATTCCCTCTTGCCTTTGTAGTCGTTGAAGTTAAATTTTAATGAAAATTGTGTTTAAAAAAATAAAAAAGTAACTTACAGTTTTCACGCAAGGTCCTCAAAAATACAATTCTAACCACGTAAGGTCAAAAAAAAAATTTTCACGTAAGCTCCTCAAAAATATAATTGTAACAACATATTAATTTAAGAAAATATAAGTACTATAATAAGAAAATTAAATCACAAGCATTTATAAAGCCAAGTTCTTTCGTACATGCTTTTAACACAATAATTATCAAAGAAACAAAAGGAAAAATTAAAATATGAGTTTCAAAAAAAAATTTAAAATTGGTTTAAACTCTATGTCGTTTTCGTATATTTTATTACATTATCAGGAATTCGGTCCAGTTATACAGGTGTTCTGTGAACCGTGTGTTGATTAACTAGTCCTCTTTTTATTACTACTATGTAATTAGAAAACAGACAAACTTAGAAGTTTTTTTAAAAGCACGGATTCATTATGATAAAGATTACATTCATAACTTTACAACCAACAATTCTAATGTCGCGTCTTCTTCTCACCAGTTCTCTGGTACTTCTGGAGTTGACCCAGTATCGTGGCTTTCAGTGGCTGTCTCTTCCTCTCACAGTCAGTCACAAGTAGGAGTGCCACTGAGTAATCATATTCCATCAAGAATGGAGGATGATGCTCGATTTCCTTGGGCAGCGAAAATGAATCCTTCATCAAGGAATCTCTACAGAGCTACAGAACCAGAATATCTCGAAGATGGCACTCCAAAGGTAACAATCCACATGTTTTGTTGCAGGGATTGGAGAACCAGAAAGAGTATGTTCTTGGTCAGTTTAATAGATGCACTCCTCCTCCTGGTGGTCTGATTTTTGCTGTCTTCAACAAGTTGTGGGGAAGGAACTGCAGGATAACAATCAAGAAACTTGGAGAATCAAACTACCTATTCCATATTCCAGACGCATCTACTAGAACTTGGGTTCTTCAAAGGGGATTATGGCATGTTGACGATTATCTGATGTTTGTAGCACCTTGGACACCAAGCGCTTCCTTAGTGATTCCTGAGATTAAAACCATTCCTGTATGGGTAACTCTTAAGAAGATTCCCATCATCTTATATTATATTCCTGGAATAAGTCACATAGCTTTGGGTCTAGGTGCTCCTATGGCAACTTATAAACACAGGTTAGATCCTATTCTTATGGACGAAGCTAAGATTTTGGTTGAAGTTGAGTTGAGTAAAGGCTTCCCTTCAAGAATTGCTGCTAATGATGAAAATGGATTTATTTCTATGGTTGATGTTGAATATGCTTAGTTTCCTTCTAAATGTGAAAGATGTGGTCAGCTCGGACACAAGATTAAACACTGCTTGGAATCTGTTACTAAGTCTCATATAGCTGCTGCTAACCTTTCTGAAAATCCCTCCAAGGGTAGCACTGTGGTCGTCGAGACCAACACACTACCAAAATCTGTCCAACCTGACACTTCTTTAGTTCAAACTTCAGCTATCACAGTATCTCCTCCATGTAATGAACCAATTGTGGTCGACATAGTTACTATTTTGGTACTAGAGAATATGTGTATGCCTCCCTCATTTATATGTATCAATGAAGCTTTTGAGTCTCCGCTGATGGAGTCCGCCTCAACACTGCCACACACCGAAACTTCCATTGCTCAAGCATCACCTATAGTTTAAGAGGAAAGTGGTAACATAGGTGAGAATGGTTTAGGTTCTAACAAGTTTGCCTCTTTGATCTCTTTGGAAAGAGAAGAAGAAGAAGAAGATCCAGTAGATTTAGAGATGGATTCTATGGATTTTATGACACCTTACAGGAAAAGAATCCTTCGAAAAAGACCGGTCAAACCGTCAGCAAAAGTTAGGGAGACGCACTTGCAATCCACGACTCGCGGAAGAGGACGAGGAAACCGAAGACGTGGGAATCGTGGGCGTGGGAACCGAGGACGGGGAACCAAGGGGCATACAGATAGAATTGCTATTCACTACCTTTAAATTCAAAGTGAATGATCTGATTGTTTCTGGTTTATTAGAGTTCCATTATCTTTTGTAATCACTTGTTGAAGCTGTATGACTAGTTCATAGCTTTGTTTGTAACCTTCTTTTAATCTAATAAATAATATATTGTTTAAAAAAAAAAAATTCTACACGAAGATTCACCTCTGACAGTTTTTCTTTCTTGCACCAAAACTGAGGTATTCGCTTTCCTTGTCTGATACTAGTTGGGCCGTTAAAATTACCGTTATTTTGTTTTTCGTTAACAGAAAACGGTAAGTTGTTAATGGGGGAGATCAAACACAAATCGACGGTTTGGAAGCATTTTAAGCACTAAGCTCACGTAACTGGTGCCCAAAAACAAAAGCTTACCTAACTGTCCGAATCGAAACTAGAACGCCAACAAATAAGAGATGCTAACTAATTTCCTGTTAGGGATTAATTAACGGCCTATTTTTATAGAAAAAAATCACTATAAATTGATATGTCCATGTTTACTTCCTTTTCAGGATTTAGAATAACCACTATATTTTCCAGAAAAATTAATATTCTGAATTCACTATGATCAAGAGAGGGCATCCATCAATGGCGGAGACAATATACAGCTTCAGGAGCCTTTTCTTGTTGTTGGCCATTGTGATATTGTTCGCCGGTCGTTATGGAGGCGCCACCGCAGCCACTAGAGGGTACATAAAGTACAAAGATCCAAAAGCGGCGATTGAGGAGAGAGTAGAGGACTTGCTAACACGAATGACATTACCTGAGAAACTTGGTCAAATGTGTCAAGTTGATCGTTTCAACTTCTCATTTTTCCCACCGGACACGCGCCACGAAATCTTCACAAAGTACATGATCGGTATGCCGTTACAAACAAAACTATTTGTTATAAATCAAAATAAAATGTTTTGATAAAAATAATTTATAATTGAATTGGTGCACGAGTATAGGAAGCGTTTTGAGCAATCCGTATGATACTGGGGCTAGTCCATCAAACCGGGTCAACGTATCGAACACCATGCAGAAATGGAGTCTCTCGACGAGGCTTGGAATCCCTTTGCTTTACGCCATCGATGCGGTTCATGGCCACAACACTTTTATCAATGCCACCATCTTCCCCCACAACGTCGGTCTTGGTGCCACTAGGTATATATGTATTCTCAGATAAAACGTAACAAACACATATAGGATCTTGTATACGATGAAAAGTGGAGTTCTATGATTTGATTTGATGTGAATGTATTTTGTTGTAGGGATCCTGATCTTGTTAAGAAGATAGGAGCTATCACTGCGCTTGAAGTAAGAGCTACAGGAATCGCGCAAGCTTTCGCACCTTGTGTTGCGGTAACTAATTTAAACTGAAAGTTTTGGTTAGACATATTCCAAATTAGATATATAGAATTTTTCTAACTATAAATTGGATGGAACAGGTATGCAGAGATCCTAGATGGGGAAGGTGTTATGAGAGCTATAGCGAAGATACTAAAGTTGTGAATATGATGACCGAAAGTATCATGGAGGGATTACAGGGAAATGCTCCTTACGTTGCTGATTTCAAGTAAACCAAGAACTAATACTAATGAGTTATAAACCAGATATAATGTATACTAATCATTACTTAACTAATGCGAAAAATGTTTGTCTACACGATCAGGACTAAACTGGCAGGTTGCGCCAAACATTTTGTTGGGGATGGAGGAACGGTAGGTGGAATCAATGAGAACAATACTGTGGCTGATAACGCTACTCTCTTTGGTATCCATATGCCTCCTTTTGAGATAGCTGTAAAGAAAGGGATTGCATCAATCATGGCTTCTTATTCTAGTCTTAACGGTGTTAAGATGCACGCAAACCGGGAAATGCTCACTGATTACCTCAAGAACACACTCAAATTCCAAGGCTTTGTTATCTCTGACTGGCTTGGAATAGATAAGATCACGACTCCACCCAGAGCAAATTACACTTACTCTATCGAAGCTTCCATTAATGCCGGCATTGACATGGTTGGCTCTCTTATTTCTTCTTCTTCTTTCACTTTCAAGAATCATATATAAACGGGTTCTTGATATGCTATACATATGCGTAGACAATGAACTGAGGGTTTTTAAAATGTAGGTTATGGTTCCATTTCAATATAAAGAGTTCTTAGACGAATTGACAAAACTCGTGAACGGTGGATACATCCCCATGAGCCGTATAGATGATGCTGTTCGAAGAGTCTTGAGAGTCAAATTCTCTATTGGTCTCTTTGAGAACCCATATGCAGAGGAAACTCTTATCGCCGAGTTTGGATCTGAGGTAAATTCAAATATACTTACGGATCATGTCAAGGTTTTATATTAGATATACATTTATACATTTCAAAGAGTCAAAGAAACAAATATATGTCTATGATAAAGACCATGTGAAATAAAAACTAGTATAGTCACAATTTCGTATACCATGTGGTTAGTCTTATTACACATAAGTGATGTAAGATTCTTAACACAACGTTGTAGGCGCATAGAGAAGTAGCGAGAGAGGCGGTGAAGAAATCAATGGTGCTTCTAAAGAACGGGAAGACAAAGGAAGATAAAGTTATTCCTCTCCAGAGAAATGTGAAAAAGATCGTTGTTGCGGGCGCACACGCTAACAACATGGGTTGGCAATGTGGTGGCTTTACTCTCACTTGGCAAGGATTCAATGGAACAGGAGAAAACATTGCCCGTAACAAAGCCATGAAAATTCCTACCGGTAAAATCAGAGGTAATACAAATTAAAATGTTTAAATACGTATAATATTTATATGTTCACGCATGCATTATAATATATGCATGGATAGTTATTCTAAAAAATGTTGTTCAAAACATATATAGGAACTACAATCTTGGAAGCCATCGTGAAGACTGTGGATTCCACCACAGAAGTGGTGTTCGTGGAGGAACCAAACCAAGAGACGTCGAAGCTTCACGCCGACGCAGCATACACAATTGTAGTCGTAGGTGAAACTCCTTACGCAGAGACACAAGGGGACAGCACCACTCTAAGCATAGCCGCACCAGGTCCAGACACGATCAGACACACGTGTGGTAGTGGCATGAAGTGTCTAGTGGTCCTAGTCACAGGACGCCCTCTCGTGATCGAGCCGTACCTTGACACCATCGACGCTCTTGTAGTCGCCTGGCTTCCTGGAACGGAAGGACAAGGAATCACTGATGTCTTGTTTGGTGATCATCCCTTCACGGGCACATTGCCTCGCACGTGGATGAAGAGTGTGACTCAGCTTCCCATGAACGTTGGCGACAAGAACTACGACCCTCTCTTCCCCTTCGGATACGGAATCAAAACTTAAATCAAGAACCAAACCAGACCAAACCATATCATGTATGTAAATTATGTGAAAATGGTCACTGTGACGTACGCTTTTTGATGCTTTGGTTCCAGAGTATATATGCTCTCCGATATGCCTGACTATATGACTATGAAACCCCGTTTGTTTTTTGGTCAGCTAATATGGATATGAAAAGATGTTATCTTCATGATTTAATTCATAATCTGTCAGTTTTTGTTGATTAACTAATAAATTTCCGTAGTTTATCACTAGTTTCTTTTGGCAAAGCTGTTCATGAAATTGAAAGCTTGGGAATTAATCATCCAAAGTGTGATTAGGTCAATGATTGTCTATTCTCATGCTCACCGAGATGCATTTTTTTTTTTTTGCTAAACTGTACATATCATGTCAATATCATATAGATGACTGAAAGATTTAACAAAGAAAAATCTTAAGTCTGTACCCGGTAAAAATTAAAAATGAGAAACAAGACGGATCAATGCCAAACACACAACGTGAGCATTCTCAACGCAGCCACAAACACATACGTGAACTGAGGACTTTTCTATGGTTCCTTGATGAAATTATGTCTCTCATCTCCCTGTCGATATAGATAATCGAAATACATATTAGTTTCAATGAACTTTAAAGCCCTAAATAATTTAACTCGATGCTGGTGTAATTATGAAACTGAAATCCTGCTTATATTGAGAAAATCGATTTAGAATTCTAGAGAAAACTGTAAATGAAGGATGAGCATTCTTCGCTACTTTGTATAGGAGTGCTCATATTTTTTTTGTTAAAAAAAAAGAGCACTCCTACCTAAAAGTTTATTCATCAAAATCTTTATTATAAACTCTTTGTTTTATGTGGTCTAAACTAGACAGAGACTATGTACCGACTCAAAGGTTTGAGCTAGGTGAATATTCCGACAGATTATAAGGAAACTCCTTCTTATTAACTTTAGAAAATTACTCAAAACTTAAGTTCTCACTAATCAATCTCTAAACTCATAAGTTAACAACAAATATGTATTTCTTTACATAGGGATATGATATTTATAATCACAATAAACATAGCTTATCTAGATAACTCTTAGATAAGATGTATTTACTATTTCAAATATCTTCAGGTTAGTTCGAGGATCAAGCTATTTTAAGATTATTCTCAACAAAATTATTATAAAAAGCTTGCACATGAAGAAAAGAAAGAACAAGATAAACCTTTTTTTTGTTTGGTTTACCAATAGCAACCTAAACCTAGGCAGTCCAATCACTGTTGCTTAATGATCTGTCCAGTCTACACAAGACCAAGTGTGTGTGTCTCTTTCCCCTCCCAAGATAAGTAACTTCCCTTAATACTTTAAATCAAATAGATCGTTTTATGAGAGGAAAGATCTAAGGCCATCTGCATCGCACAAACCCATTTGGGTTTCTCTTTTTTTTTTTTTTGTTTTTTTCTCTGATTAAAAAAAAAGAATGAAACCAATCGCGGGTTACCACGTGTCAGTGGAGCCCGCAAACAGTATCAGAAACCATGCCAAAACGTTTTTTCTCCTGCGCCTTTTGCTGTTCGTTTCTTCCTTTCAGTGGGGGTCCACATGCTGCTTTTTGGTAGGGGTGGGACGGATCCGGATATCCGGGATATTCGGGGTATCCGGATCCGGATCCGGATCCGTCAGATCCGTGATTTTAGGATCCGGATCCGGATCCGTGTCTTCCGGATATCCGGGTACCGGATACCCGTCTAGATATCATGATATCCGCGGGTATCCGGATTCGGATCCGGATCCGTCAAAATAATTAAAAAAAATAAAAATATTTTTAAAATACAAAAAAATCTATAAATATTACATAAATTAAATATTTTACAAAATTTATAAATATATTTATGCATATAATATTATTAAAATTAAAATATAATATTATAAGACTAATTTTATGTATAAATATTAATAAATGAACTATAATTATTAATAATATTTAAATTTTAATATATTTAAAAAACAACGGATCCGGATCCGGATATCTGGACCTAAAAATTCAGATATCCGGATTCGGATCCGGATTCGACGGATCCGACATTTTACTATCCGGATTCGGATCGGGGCGCCCCGGATATCCTATTTTCGGAGCGGATCCGGATCGGATCTCGGATCGGATCCGGATCTCGGATAATAATTCCAGCCCTACTTTTTGGGTAAAAACCCTCCTCAAAAACCGCGATACAAATACCCTAAAAGCACAGAACGTGCCCTCACCTCTATCCGGGGCACCACACTTCTCACTATTATAAATAATTTCACTATAGTCGCAAGTTAGAAACCACGGGCCTCCGTTTGCTGGGTGGAGGGCTGATATGGTGTTCCAGACTTGTTGTCTCTTTGAACTATCTGATTCTCCATAGACAAAAGTTGTGTGGAAGGAAATGCCTTCGAAGTTATCAGAAGATGAGTTGACTGTGAGTTTGATGTCTTTTTCCAGGAAAAGAAATAATTGTTTAGATTACAGCACATCATACATATTTGGGATCTTAAGGTATATTAGACTTTAATTGTTTTTCAAGTAAATAATTGTTTAAATTTGAGTAAGTCTGTGTAAACTAGGAAAAAGAGATAATTCCCGTTCTCTTTCGTTTAGTATAAATAGGATGCTCTAGGTTTTTGTATAAACAACCTTACCTTATTCATATTTTATAAAACTTGCGATTTTTTTTGTTTGTTTGGTTTACCAGTAGCAGCACCTAAACCTTGGCAGATAGCAAAAGTATGAGAAGAGGAGGTTTTCGTGTGTTGGATATGGTGAAACCGTTTTTGCCGTATCTGCCAGAAGTGCAGAGTGCTTTTGAGAAGAAGAAGAAGGTTTCATTGAGAGAGAAGGTCATCTATAGCCTGACCATTCTCTTCGTGTTTCTCGTTTGTAGTCAACTTCCTCTCTACGGTATCCACTCCACCACCGGTGCGGATCCGTTCTACTGGATGCGTGCCATTCTCGCATCAAGCCGTGGCACCCTCATGGAGCTTGGTATCGGTCCCATCATCACATCAGGGATCGTGATGCAGCTATTGACTGGCTCAAAGATTATTCAGGTCACCGAGGAGGAGGATCATGCTCTCTTGAACGCTGCTCAGAAGCTTCTCGGCGTTTTGATCGCCTTAGGTCAAGCCGTGACATACGTCCTCTCTGGTATGTACGGTCCAGTTGCACAGCTCGGTGTGGGAAACGCACTTCTCATCGTTCTCCAGCTTGTCTTTGCCGGAGTCATCCTTCAGTGTCTTGACGAGCTTCTTCAAAAGGGCTATGGTCTTGGCTCCGCGATCTCCCTTTTCATAGCGACTAGCCTCTGCGAGAGCGTTATATGGAAAGCCTTTAGCCCCGTCACATTCAACAACATCGGACGGTCTGGACTTGAATTTGAAGGCGCCTTGATCTCGCTCTTCCATAACCTGATAACCAAGTCAAGCATCCGACAAGCTTTCTTCAGACAGAGCCTTCCAAACGTTACAAATTTGCTTGCAACAGTCTTGGTCTTCCTCATCGTTGTCTACTTCCAAGGCTTCCGCGTTGTGTTACCTGTTTGGTCAAAGAACTCCCGACAAGGCGGCTACCCGATCAAGCTCTTGTACACCTCAAACATGCCCATCATTCTCCAATCCGCTCTAGTCTCAAATCTCTACTTCTTCTCTCAGCTTCTCTACAACAACTTCGGCGGAAATTTCCTGGTAAACTTGCTGGGACAGTGGAGAGGACCCACACCAGTCGGTGGTCTCGCTTACTTGATCACAGCTCCATCAAGCCTGGCCGATATGGCTGCTCATCCTTTCCACGCACTCTTCTACATTGTCTTCATACTCTCTACTTGTGCGTTTCTATCGAAGACATGGATTGAAGTCTCTGGATCTTCCGCTAGAGACGTGGCCAAGCAGCTCAATAAACAAGGGATGGGGATGGCTGGGCATAGATATTCCAATCTGCACAAGGAGCTTAACCGCTACATCCCAACAGCAGCTGCCGTTGGAGGGGTGTGCATTGGTGCACTCACTGTTCTTGCCGACCTCACCGGAGCTATTGGCTCAGGGACTGGAATCTTGCTTGCTGTCACAACCATATATCAGTTTCTCGACACTTTTGACAAGGAACTAGCCACCGAGTCATGAAGCCTTCGCCGCTACATATTGAAAATACATTAAACTCGTAGTCTAAGATTTAACTTGTGTTCATGTTTTTTTTTGTCAATGCATATTTGTAAGATCTTGATCTTATCTGACATCAAAATGGTACAAAGGAAACATATACGCAAATTCCCCTTGTTGCGCTCATGATATACAAATATCTTACCGTTACTTTGTTTTCGTTAACAGAAAACGGTAAGTTGTTAATTTGGAAGCATTTTAAGCATTAAGCTCACGTAACCGGTGCCCAAAAAAAAAGCTTACATAACTGTCCCAATCGAAACTAGAACGCCAACAAATAAGAGATGCTAACTAATTTCCTGTTAGGGATTAATTAACGGCCTGTTTTTATAGAAAAATATAAATCACTATAAATTGATATGTCCATGTTTACTTCCTTTTCAGGATTTAGAATAACCACTATATTTTCCAGAAAAATTAATATTCTGAATTCACTATGATCAAGAGAGGGCATCCATCAATGGCGGAGACAATATACAGCTTCAGGAGCCTTTTCTTGTTGTTGGCCATTGTGATATTGTTCGCCGGTCGTTATGGAGGCGCCACCGCAGCCACTAGAGGGTACATAAAGTACAAAGATCCAAAAGCGGCGATTGAGGAGAGAGTAGAGGACTTGCTAACACGAATGACATTACCTGAGAAACTTGGTCAAATGTGTCAAGTTGATCGTTTCAACTTCTCATTTTTCCCACCGGACACGCGCCACGAAATCTTCACAAAGTACATGATCGGTATGCCGTTACAAACAAAACTATTTGTTATAAATCAAAATAAAATGTTTTGATAAAAATAATTTATAATTGAATTGGTGCACGAGTATAGGAAGCGTTTTGAGCAATCCGTATGATACTGGGGCTAGTCCATCAAACCGGGTCAACGTATCGAACACCATGCAGAAATGGAGTCTCTCGACGAGGCTTGGAATCCCTTTGCTTTACGCCATCGATGCGGTTCATGGCCACAACACTTTTATCAATGCCACCATCTTCCCCCACAACGTCGGTCTTGGTGCCACTAGGTATATATGTATTCTCAGATAAAACGTAACAAACACATATAGGATCTTGTATACGATGAAAAGTGGAGTTCTATGATTTGATTTGATGTGAATGTATTTTGTTGTAGGGATCCTGATCTTGTTAAGAAGATAGGAGCTATCACTGCGCTTGAAGTAAGAGCTACAGGAATCGCGCAAGCTTTCGCACCTTGTGTTGCGGTAACTAATTTAAACTGAAAGTTTTGGTTAGACATATTCCAAATTAGATATATAGAATTTTTCTAACTATAAATTGGATGGAACAGGTATGCAGAGATCCTAGATGGGGAAGGTGTTATGAGAGCTATAGCGAAGATACTAAAGTTGTGAATATGATGACCGAAAGTATCATGGAGGGATTACAGGGAAATGCTCCTTACGTTGCTGATTTCAAGTAAACCAAGAACTAATACTAATGAGTTATAAACCAGATATAATGTATACTAATCATTACTTAACTAATGCGAAAAATGTTTGTCTACACGATCAGGACTAAACTGGCAGGTTGCGCCAAACATTTTGTTGGGGATGGAGGAACGGTAGGTGGAATCAATGAGAACAATACTGTGGCTGATAACGCTACTCTCTTTGGTATCCATATGCCTCCTTTTGAGATAGCTGTAAAGAAAGGGATTGCATCAATCATGGCTTCTTATTCTAGTCTTAACGGTGTTAAGATGCACGCAAACCGGGAAATGCTCACTGATTACCTCAAGAACACACTCAAATTCCAAGGCTTTGTTATCTCTGACTGGCTTGGAATAGATAAGATCACGACTCCACCCAGAGCAAATTACACTTACTCTATCGAAGCTTCCATTAATGCCGGCATTGACATGGTTGGCTCTCTTATTTCTTCTTCTTCTTTCACTTTCAAGAATCATATATAAACGGGTTCTTGATATGCTATACATATGCGTAGACAATGAACTGAGGGTTTTTAAAATGTAGGTTATGGTTCCATTTCAATATAAAGAGTTCTTAGACGAATTGACAAAACTCGTGAACGGTGGATACATCCCCATGAGCCGTATAGATGATGCTGTTCGAAGAGTCTTGAGAGTCAAATTCTCTATTGGTCTCTTTGAGAACCCATATGCAGAGGAAACTCTTATCGCCGAGTTTGGATCTGAGGTAAATTCAAATATACTTACGGATCATGTCAAGGTTTTATATTAGATATACATTTATACATTTCAAAGAGTCAAAGAAACAAATATATGTCTATGATAAAGACCATGTGAAATAAAAACTAGTATAGTCACAATTTCGTATACCATGTGGTTAGTCTTATTACACATAAGTGATGTAAGATTCTTAACACAACGTTGTAGGCGCATAGAGAAGTAGCGAGAGAGGCGGTGAAGAAATCAATGGTGCTTCTAAAGAACGGGAAGACAAAGGAAGATAAAGTTATTCCTCTCCAGAGAAATGTGAAAAAGATCGTTGTTGCGGGCGCACACGCTAACAACATGGGTTGGCAATGTGGTGGCTTTACTCTCACTTGGCAAGGATTCAATGGAACTGGAGAAAACATTGCCCGTAACAAAGCCATGAAAATTCCTACCGGTAAAACCAGAGGTAATACAAATTAAAATGTTCAAATACGTATAATATTTATATGTTCACACATGCATTATAATATATGCATCAAAACATATATAGGAACTACAATCTTGGAAGCCATCATGAAGACTGTGAATTCCACCACAGAAGTGGTGTTCGTGGAGGAACCAAACCAAGAGACGTCGAAGCTTCACGCCGACGCAGCATACACAATTGTAGTCGTAGGTGAAACTCCTTACGCAGAGACACAAGGGGACAGCACCACTCTAAGCATAGCCGCACCAGGTCCAGACACGATCAGACACACGTGTGGTAGTGGCATGAAGTGTCTAGTGGTCCTAGTCACAGGACGTCCTCTGGTGATCGAGCCGTACCTTGATACCATCGACGCTCTTGTAGTCGCTTGGCTTCCAGGAACGGAAGGACAAGGAATCACTGATGTCTTGTTTGGTGATCATCCATTCACTGGCACGTTGCCTCGCACGTGGATGAAGAGTGTGACTCAGCTTCCCATGAACGTTGGCGACAAGAACTACGACCCTCTCTTCCCCTTTGGATACGGAATCAAAACTTAAATCAAGAACCAAACCAAACCATCTACCATGAATGTAAAATTATGTGAAAATGTTCAATGTGACGTACGCTTTTTGATGCTTTGGTTCCAGAGTATATATGCTCTCCGATCTGCCTGACTGACTATGAAACCTCGTTTGTTTTTTGGTCAGCTAATATGGATATATAAAGACGTTATCTTTATGATTTAATTCATAATCTATCAGTTTTTTCTTGAGTAACTAATAAAATTTCCGTAGTCTATCACAAGTTTCTTTTGGCAAAGCTGTTCATGAAATTGAAAGCTAGGGAATTAATCATCCAAAAGTGTGATTAGGTCAATGATTGTCTATTCTCATGCTCACCGAGATGCATTTTTTTTTTTTGCTAAACTGTACATATCATGTCAATATCATGTAGATGATTGAAAGATTTAACAAAGAAAAATCTTAAGTCTGAGCCACCCGGTAAAAATTAAAAATGAAAAACAAGACGGATCAATGCCAAACACACAACGTGAGGATTCTCAACGCAGCCACAAACACATAAGAGAACTGAGTACTTTTCTATGGTTCCTTGATGAAATGATGTTTCTCATCTCCCTGTCGATATCGAAATACATATTCGTTTCAATGAACTTTAGAGCCCTAAATAATTTAACTCGATGCTGGTGTAATTATGAAACTGAAATCCTGCTTATATTGAGAAAATCGATTTAGCATTCTAGAGAAAACTGTAAATGAAGGATGCGCATTCTTTGCTACTTTGCATAGGAGTGCTCATATTCTTTTTGTTCAAAAAAAGAGCACTCTTACGCAAAGTTTATTCATCTAAGTCTTTATTACAAACTCTTTGTTTATGTGGTGTAAACTAGACAGAGATTCTGTACCGACTCAAAGGTTTGAGCTAGGTGAATATTCTGACGGATTATAAGAAAACTCCTTATTAGCTTAAGAAAATTATTCAAAACTTTAGTTCTCACAAATCAATCTCTAAATTCATAAGTATACAACAAGTATATATGTATTTCCTTATATAGAGTTGATATTTATAATCACAATGAACATAGCTTATCTAGATAACTCTTCTTCCCTGAGTACTTTAAAATCAAATAGATCGTTTTGTGAGAGGAAAGATCTAAAAGCATAGATCATGCGCTCAGCTCTATCCGGGCCACCACACTTCTCACCATTATCAATAATTTCATTGAAGTCGTAAGTTAGAGACCATGGGCCTCCGTTTGCTGGGTGGAGGGCTGATATGGTGTTCCAGACTTGTTGTATCTTTGAACTATCTGGTTCTCTGTAGAATAAGATATCGAATTCAACTTGTTTATTACGCTTTACATACTTTGGTTTTATACAACTCATAATCGACGAGATAAACCTTATAGTCCTTATCAACAATGGACTTCTAACCTTTATCAACAATGATAGTAGTTATCAATAACAACAAAACTTATCATTAATAATAACGAGATAATGACTAATATTATCTTCAATACGCCCCCTCACATCGGAGCGTGTAGATCTCGAACGCCCAACTTGGACAACAATATTCGAAACTGATGACGACCCAAAGCCTTCGTAAGAATGTCCGCGACCTGCTCATGTGTACGAATGTGACGCAGAATAATTAAACCTTCTTGTACAGCATCACGAACTGCGTGACAGTCATTTTCTATGTGTTTCGTACGTTCATGGAAGACCGGATTTGTAGCAATGTGGATTGCAGCCTTACTATCACAGTAAAACCGAGTGGGCTTATGTTCGATACTCATTCCTTTCGGTAACTTGCGTAGCCATTTGACTTCACGAAGAGCAGCAGCCATAGACCGATACTCAGCCTCAGCGGAAGAATGTGACACAGTCTTTTGCTTCTTTGTCTTCCAGGAGATGGGAGAATCACCAAGCATCACCACAAAAGCACTGAGAGAGCGCCTAGTCAACGGACACGCGGACCAATCCGAATCACAGTAAATAGTGAGCGACAAGTCAGGAGACGAACTAAGCATGATTCCTTGGCCAAGTGTACCTTTGAGAAACCTGACAACCCGAAGAGCAGCTTCCCACTGTGCCTCAGTCGGAGACTTCATAAATTGAGACAGCACATGAACTGAGTAACTAAGTTCCGGACGCGTATGCACAAGATATATCAAACACCCCATGAGTCTTCTGTATTTCGTAGGATCAGACAAACGCGGGCTAACCACTGTGGCGAGTTTATGGTTCTGCTGAAGTGGAGTAGCTGCTGGTTTAGCACCAAGATTACCAGTGTCTGAAACAATATCCAACGCATACTTGCGCTGAGTTAAAAAAATTCCTTCAGGACCCCGACTGACATCTATGCCAAGAAAGTATTTTAACTTCCCTAAATCCTTCATTGAGAAGCACTTGCATAAGTAGTCTTTAAGCTTTTGAAGCATATAACCATCACTGCCGCAGATTAAAATATCATCCACATAAACTAGTGCAAATTTCAATTTCTTTTCGAGAGTAGGAGAAGAGAGAGTAGTCATCATAGGATTGTACAAATCCAAATTTCAACAAAGCATCCAACAACTTCTTAAACCAGCATCGAGGGGCTTGTTTAAGTCCGTACAAGGATTTGCGAAGTCGGCACACTTTATTGGGGTGACTGTGACGAAAGCCAGGTGGAAGCTGCATGTAGACTTCTTCTTTTAAATCACCATGGAGTAATGCGTTATTAACATCCATTTGATACACTTCCCAGTTGTTTGCAGCTACAAGACGAAGTAAAGTATGGATTGTAGTCATCTTGATCACAGGGGCAAATGTTTCTCTATAATCTTCTCCTGCAACTTGCTTATTGCCCATAGCAACTACACGGGATTTATGTCTCCGAACGGTGCCATCAGTATTGTATTTGATTTTGTATACCCATTGACTTCCAATAGCTTTCTTTCCTGGTGGGAGATCAACAATGTCCCAAGTGTGCTGACCTTCGAGAGCCACAACCTCTGTTTCCATCAAATCATCCCAGACTTTACTACCAACAGCTTCTTTAAAATGTTTGGGCTCTGTTTCGGATGTGATTGCAGCTAAAAAGGAGTGATGCTGCGGAGTAAACGCAGAGTCAGAGATATAGTTGGTCAGAGGATACAGTGAGTTAGAGTCAGAGATATAGATGGTCAGAGGATAAAGTGAGTTACCTTGAACCGTTGTAGAAGACTGAGATGTGGAAGAGGTGAGAGCGTGAGGGGTTTCTGAAACATGAGGCACAACCAATGCATTGTAGGTGACATAATCTTTCAAACGAACCGAAGGAACCCGTTGTCGTTCTCCCTTTCCTAATTTCTCAGTAGGTGGATCCTCTGTTACATTTTTACTATCTTCTAGAGCTTGCTCTGTAGCCGCAAGTTGTAGCTGGAACTTCGTCAGAGCTCGTTTGAACTGCAACCTGATCATCATGTGATTGATCTTCTACTACTTTGTCTGTCACACTATCAGTTGAAACCGGAGCGCTAGTAGTTTCAGGGCATACAGGGGAACCATGGTTTTCAAACAAAGGTCCCGTATTAATCTGCCAGTCCTCGTCAGTGCAGTCCAACAAAGGTGAAGAAGATTGCGTATGAGAGCTCTTGCTGATATTTTTAAAGGGAAACACTTCTTCTTGGAATACGACATCACGGGACACCAAGAACTCTTCACGTTCCATATCATAAACTCTGTAACCTTTTTTCCCAAACGGGTAGCCAACAAAAACGCACTTACGACTACGCTCACTGAACTTGTCTTTGTCTCTTAGTACCCGATGAGTGTAACATGCAGAACCAAACACCCGAAGAAGAGAATAGTCTGGCTTACATCCATGTAAAATTTCATAAGGAGATCGACCATTGTGAAGAGAAGTGGGAGTTCTGTTGATGAGAAAAGCAGCTGTTAAGGTCGCCTCACCCCAGAACTTGGTTGGTAAGCTCGCCTGAAACAACAGGGCGTGAGAGACATTCAGAATGTGCCTATGTTTGCGCTCCACTCTCCCATTCTGTTGTGGGGTTCCCACGCATGACGTTTGGTGGAAAATTCCTTGCTGTCGAAAATAAGAAGACAAGCACATGAATTTTGTTCCATTATCACTTCGAACCATCTTTACTGTTTTGTCGAACTGCTTGGTTACATAAGTGATGAAATTTGTAAGAACACTGCGAACTTCAGACTTCTCAAGCATTAAAAAGGTCCAAACAGTCCGAGAAAAGTCATCAACAATTGTCAAAAAATAAATTGCACCGCATGAGGAAGGTTGACGATAGGGACCCCAAACATCAACATGAATCAAGGAAAAGCAATCTTTTGATTTATTAAAACTGTCGGGAAACACTTGTCTAGTCTGCTTAGCTCGGAAACACACATCACACGGATGAGAGCTAACAGAAGTAGAGGAAAACACAGGTAAAGATGAAAGCACAGAAAAACTAGGATGTCCTAAACGCTGATGCCACAAAGTCTGATCAGGAGATGCATCGGCCATGTGTATCTTTGCTGTAGCAACATCCGACAAGAAGTAAACTCCATCACGCTCTTCACCGGATCCAATCAGAGTCCTCGCGAAACGGTCCTGTAAAACACAAACTGCATCAGTGAAAGTCGCGAAACCACCAGTTTGCTTCAAAAATTTTGAAACAGAAATCAGAGTGCATTTTAAAGAAGGATCGTATATCACGTTGTGTAATGAAATTTTTCGCGAAAGTGAAACTTTCCCATGCTCAAGGCGAAAGTTTTGCTACCATCCGCAAACCCCACTGAGCATCGTGGAATAGAAACCACATCAGTCAACAATGACAAGTTTCCAGTCATGTGGTGTGAGACTCCTGTGTCTAGAATGACATCTCCAAACTTTGTCTTACCAGATAACTTATCGGCATTAGACCTTTCTTGAATCATCTGAGACAGAGCCTTCCATTGATCATTGGTAAACTCTGGAAAAGCAGACGCATTAGAGCTTGTTGCGTGTGCAGCAGTAGCCCTACCGCCACGACCGCCGCGTCCTCCACGAGAATTGCGTCCTCTTCCACGTTCTCCTTCATTACGCCAGTCCACCATTCAGGAAAACCGACAATCTGCCGAAGTCTTTCTTTTCATGACCACTCCGACCACAGTTAGAACAGAGTGTGGTGCGATCCCTGCTTTTGAGTATTGATTCTGACTTTGAACCGCCTTGATTGTCGTTGAGAGAGGTTTGTTCAGCCTGTCGAGTAACAAACCCAACTGCATCCTGTTGCTGCTCACGTTCTCGGACACATTAAGTCTCTGCTCTTCTCTGATAACCTTAGAGTAGACTTCTCCAATAGATGGCAAAGGATCCATCCCGATTAGTGTTATACACAAACCACCAAAACGGGAGTCGTCCAAACCCATTATGAACTGGTGAACCTGGCTCTGATACCATGTAGAATAAGATATCGAACTCAACTTGTTTATTATGCTTTACATACTTTGGTTTATATACAACTCATAATCGACGAGATAAACCTTATAGTCCTTATCAACAATGGACTTCTAACCCTTATCAACAACGATAGTAGTTATCAATAACAACAAGACTTATCATCAATAATAACGAGATAATGACTAATATTATCTCCAATATTCTCCATAGACAAAAGTTGTGTGGAAGGAAATGCCTTTGTACTCTATCGTAGAGTCTATGAAGTTATCAGAAGATGAGTTGACTGTGAGTTTGATGTCTTTTTTCTAGGAAAGGAATAATTGTTTAGATTACAGAACATAATACATATTTGGAATTTTTTAACGTATATTGGACTTTACTTGTTTTTCAAGTAAATAATTGTTTAGATTTGATTCTTATAGATAAACATAAGACTGTGTAAATTAGGAAAAAGAGATACTACCCGTTCTCTTTCGTTTAGTATAAATAGGATGCTGTTTTTGTATAAACAACCTTACCTTATTCATATTTTATAAAACTTGCGATTCTTTTTGTGGCAGAAAGCGAAAGAATGAGAAGAGGAGGTTTTCGTGTGTTGGATATGGTGAAACCGTTTTTGCCGTATCTGCCAGAAGTGCAGAGTGCTTTTGAGAAGAAGAAGAAGGTTCCATTGAGAGAGAAGGTCATCTATACCCTGACCACTCTCTTCGTGTTTCTCGTTTGTAGTCAACTTCCTCTCTACGGTATCCACTCCACCACCGGTGCGGATCCGTTCTACTGGATGCGTGCTATTCTCGCATCAAGCCGTGGCACCCTCATGGAGCTCGGGGTAGGTCCCATCATCACATCAGGGCTCGTGATACAGCTCTTGACTGGCTCAAAGATTATTCAGGTCACCGAGGTGGAGGATCATGCTCTCTTGAACGCTGCTCAGAAGCTTCTCGGCGTTTTGATCGCCTTAGGTCAAGCCGTGACATACGTCCTCTCTGGTATGTACGGTCCAGTTGCACAGCTCGGTGTGGGAAACGCACTTCTCATCGTTCTCCAGCTTGTCTTTGCCGGAGTCATCCTTCAGTGTCTTGACGAGCTTCTTCAAAAGGGCTATGGTCTTGGCTCCGCGATCTCCCTTTTCATAGCGACTAGCCTCTGCGAGAGCGTTATATGGAAAGCCTTTAGCCCCGTCACATTCAACAACATCGGACGGTCTGGACTTGAATTTGAAGGCGCCTTGATCTCGCTCTTCCATAACCTGATAACCAAGTCAAGCATCCGACAAGCTTTCTTCAGACAGAGCCTTCCAAACGTTACAAATTTGCTTGCAACAGTCTTGGTCTTCCTCATCGTTGTCTACTTCCAAGGCTTCCGCGTTGTGTTACCTGTTTGGTCAAAGAACTCCCGACAAGGCGGCTACCCGATCAAGCTCTTGTACACCTCAAACATGCCCATCATTCTCCAATCCGCTCTAGTCTCAAATCTCTACTTCTTCTCTCAGCTTCTACAACAACTTCGGCGGAAATTTCCTGGTAAACTTGCTGGGACAGTGGAGAGGACCCACACCAGTCGGTGGTCTCGCTTACTTGATCACAGCTCCATCAAGCCTGGCCGATATGGCTGCTCATCCTTTCCACGCACTCTTCTACATTGTCTTCATACTCTCTACTTGTGCGTTTCTATCGAAGACATGGATTGAAGTCTCTGGATCTTCCGCTAGAGACGTGGCCAAGCAGCTCAATAAACAAGGGATGGGGATGGCTGGGCATAGATATTCCAATCTGCACAAGGAGCTTAACCGCTACATCCCAACAGCAGCTGCCGTTGGAGGGGTGTGCATTGGTGCACTCACTGTTCTTGCCGACCTCACCGGAGCTATTGGCTCAGGGACTGGAATCTTGCTTGCTGTCACAACCATATATCAGTTTCTCGACACTTTTGACAAGGAACTAGCCACCGAGTCATGAAGCCTTCGCCGCTACATATTGAAAATACATTAAACTCGTAGTCTAAGATTTAACTTGTGTTCATGTTTTTTTTTGTCAATGCATATTTGTAAGATCTTGATCTTATCTGACATCAAAAATGGTACAAAGGAAACATATACGCAAATTCCCCCTTGTTGCGCTCATGATATACAAATATCTTACCGTTACTTTGTTTTCGTTAACAGAAAACGGTAAGTTGTTAATTTGGAAGCATTTTAAGCATTAAGCTCACGTAACCGGTGCCCAAAAAAAAAGCTTACATAACTGTCCCAATCGAAACTAGAACGCCAACAAATAAGAGATGCTAACTAATTTCCTGTTAGGGATTAATTAACGGCCTGTTTTTATAGAAAAATATAAATCACTATAAATTGATATGTCCATGTTTACTTCCTTTTCAGGATTTAGAATAACCACTATATTTTCCAGAAAAATTAATATTCTGAATTCACTATGATCAAGAGAGGGCATCCATCAATGGCGGAGACAATATACAGCTTCAGGAGCCTTTTCTTGTTGTTGGCCATTGTGATATTGTTCGCCGGTCGTTATGGAGGCGCCACCGCAGCCACTAGAGGGTACATAAAGTACAAAGATCCAAAAGCGGCGATTGAGGAGAGAGTAGAGGACTTGCTAACACGAATGACATTACCTGAGAAACTTGGTCAAATGTGTCAAGTTGATCGTTTCAACTTCTCATTTTTCCCACCGGACACGCGCCACGAAATCTTCACAAAGTACATGATCGGTATGCCGTTACAAACAAAACTATTTGTTATAAATCAAAATAAAATGTTTTGATAAAAATAATTTATAATTGAATTGGTGCACGAGTATAGGAAGCGTTTTGAGCAATCCGTATGATACTGGGGCTAGTCCATCAAACCGGGTCAACGTATCGAACACCATGCAGAAATGGAGTCTCTCGACGAGGCTTGGAATCCCTTTGCTTTACGCCATCGATGCGGTTCATGGCCACAACACTTTTATCAATGCCACCATCTTCCCCCACAACGTCGGTCTTGGTGCCACTAGGTATATATGTATTCTCAGATAAAACGTAACAAACACATATAGGATCTTGTATACGATGAAAAGTGGAGTTCTATGATTTGATTTGATGTGAATGTATTTTGTTGTAGGGATCCTGATCTTGTTAAGAAGATAGGAGCTATCACTGCGCTTGAAGTAAGAGCTACAGGAATCGCGCAAGCTTTCGCACCTTGTGTTGCGGTAACTAATTTAAACTGAAAGTTTTGGTTAGACATATTCCAAATTAGATATATAGAATTTTTCTAACTATAAATTGGATGGAACAGGTATGCAGAGATCCTAGATGGGGAAGGTGTTATGAGAGCTATAGCGAAGATACTAAAGTTGTGAATATGATGACCGAAAGTATCATGGAGGGATTACAGGGAAATGCTCCTTACGTTGCTGATTTCAAGTAAACCAAGAACTAATACTAATGAGTTATAAACCAGATATAATGTATACTAATCATTACTTAACTAATGCGAAAAATGTTTGTCTACACGATCAGGACTAAACTGGCAGGTTGCGCCAAACATTTTGTTGGGGATGGAGGAACGGTAGGTGGAATCAATGAGAACAATACTGTGGCTGATAACGCTACTCTCTTTGGTATCCATATGCCTCCTTTGAGATAGCTGTAAAGAAAGGGATTGCATCAATCATGGCTTCTTATTCTAGTCTTAACGGTGTTAAGATGCACGCAAACCGGGAAATGCTCACTGATTACCTCAAGAACACACTCAAATTCCAAGGCTTTGTTATCTCTGACTGGCTTGGAATAGATAAGATCACGACTCCACCCAGAGCAAATTACACTTACTCTATCGAAGCTTCCATTAATGCCGGCATTGACATGGTTGGCTCTCTTATTTCTTCTTCTTCTTTCACTTTCAAGAATCATATATAAACGGGTTCTTGATATGCTATACATATGCGTAGACAATGAACTGAGGGTTTTTAAAATGTAGGTTATGGTTCCATTTCAATATAAAGAGTTCTTAGACGAATTGACAAAACTCGTGAACGGTGGATACATCCCCATGAGCCGTATAGATGATGCTGTTCGAAGAGTCTTGAGAGTCAAATTCTCTATTGGTCTCTTTGAGAACCCATATGCAGAGGAAACTCTTATCGCCGAGTTTGGATCTGAGGTAAATTCAAATATACTTACGGATCATGTCAAGGTTTTATATTAGATATACATTTATACATTTCAAAGAGTCAAAGAAACAAATATATGTCTGATAAAGACCATGTGAAATAAAAACTAGTATAGTCACAATTTCGTATACCATGTGGTTAGTCTTATTACACATAAGTGATGTAAGATTCTTAACACAACGTTGTAGGCGCATAGAGAAGTAGCGAGAGAGGCGGTGAAGAAATCAATGGTGCTTCTAAAGAACGGGAAGACAAAGGAAGATAAAGTTATTCCTCTCCAGAGAAATGTGAAAAGATCGTTGTTGCGGGCGCACACGCTAACAACATGGGTTGGCAATGTGGTGGCTTTACTCTCACTTGGCAAGGATTCAATGGAACTGGAGAAAACATTGCCCGTAACAAAGCCATGAAAATTCCTACCGGTAAAACCAGAGGTAATACAAATTAAAATGTTTAAATACGTATAATATTTATATGTTCACGCATGCATTATAATATATGCATGGATAGTTATTCTAAAAAATGTTGTTCAAAACATATATAGGAACTACAATCTTGGAAGCCATCGTGAAGACTGTGGATTCCACCACAGAAGTGGTGTTCGTGGAGGAACCAAACCAAGAGACGTCGAAGCTTCACGCCGACGCAGCATACACAATTGTAGTCGTAGGTGAAACTCCTTACGCAGAGACACAAGGGGACAGCACCACGCTAAGCATAGCCGCACCAGGTCCAGACACGATCAGACACACGTGTGGTAGTGGCATGAAGTGTCTAGTGGTCCTAGTCACAGGACGTCCTCTCGTGATAGAGCCGTACCTTGACACCATCGACGCTCTTGTAGTCGCCTGGCTTCCTGGAACGGAAGGACAAGGAATCACTGATGTCTTGTTTGGTGATCATCCCTTCACGGGCACATTGCCTCGCACGTGGATGAAGAGTGTGACTCAGCTTCCCATGAACGTTGGCGACAAGAACTACGACCCTCTCTTCCCTTCGGATATGGAATCAAAACTTAAATCAAGAACCAAACCAGACCAAACCATATCATGTATGTAAATTATGTGAAAATGTTCAGTGTGACGCTTTTTGATGCTTTGGTTCCAGAGTATATATGCTCTCCGATATGCCTGACTAAGAAACCCCGTTTTTGTCAGCTAATATGAATGTGAAAAGACGTTTTTTCATGATTTGATTCATAATGTGTCAGTGTATGTTGATTAACTAATAAATTTCCAAGAGTCACAATTTTCTTTTGGCAACGCTGTTCCTGAAACTGAAAGCCATTCTAGGGCTGGCGGAGGGAGGTAGAGAAGAAGGGGGGCAGCTGCCCCTTATGAAATATTTTTTTTTGTGCATTTTCATGGATAATTCAAAATTTATATGGTTTAGATGGTACAATTTCTACTATTGCCCCTTATAAATCTTCTATTGCCCCAGGTGAAACTTTGTTCTGGCTCCGCCACAATCTAGGGAATCATCCAAGAGTGTGATTATGTCAATGTTTGTCTATCCTCATGCTCACTGAAATACATATTTAATAATTTCAATGAACTTCAAAACCCTAAATAATTTAACTAGATAACTTATGAAACTGAAGTCCTGCTTATATTGAGAAAATAGATATAGTATCTAGAGAAAACTTTAGATGAGGGTTGGGCATTCTTCGCTACTTTGCGTACGAGTGCTTATACTGTAACAAAGTTTATTCATCGAAGTATTATTATAATTTATTTGTTTATGTGGTCGACACAAGACAGAGATTATGTACCGACTCAAAGGTTTGAACTAGGCGAATATTCCGACGGAATAACATGCATGATGTTAAAAGATTCTTTGTCTTTTCAGAGTTTTTTACTTCTCTTTGCATTTTTTTGAAACACTTGCTTCTCTTTGCATATTATCCACTTTTATAGTACATTTGATTGATGAGAAATTCTTGATTCACCTCATAAAGTGAATCTATAGGTTCACCAACCAATGAGACTTGGTTATTTCATATGCAGATTTTTTAAAAAGACTACAGATATTTAGAATTTATTTTTAAAATAAAAGGATAAAAATAAATAAAAATAGTAGTTGCTGGAAAAAAAAGAATTTTTAAAATATTATTAAAACCGTTATATTAAACTTTGAACCCTAAACCTAAATCCTAAACCCTAAATACTAAACCCTAAATCTTTGGATAAAGAAATATTCCTAGGATTTAGAGTTTACCTAAAGGTTTAGGGTTTACCCAAGAGTTAAGAGTTTATCCAAAGGTTTATGGTTTAGTGTTTAGGATTTAGGGTTTAGCATTTAGTGTTTAGCGCTTAGGGTTTAGCGTTTAGGATTTATTATGAACAATATTAATAATGGATAAAAATAAATAAAAATAGTAGTAGCTGTCAAGAAGAAAAAAAAATTATTATTAAAACTGTTCATAATAAATCATAAACCCTAAACCCTAAAAACTAAACCCTAAACCCTTAGGTAAATCATAAATCCTTGGATAAATCCTATTCTTGGATAAATTCTAAACTCTTGGAATATCTCTTTGTCCAATGGTTTAGGGTTTACCCAAGGATTTAGGATTTAGAGTTTAGTATAAACGGTTTTAACAATATTAAAAAAAAAAAAAAAAATTCCAGCTACTATTATTTTTATTTATTTTTTATCTTATTGTTTAAAAAACAAATTTTAAATATTTTATTTCCTATTTTGAAAAAAATCTACATATAAAATAACTAATTCTTATTGGTTGGTGAACCCAAGAATTTCTCTTGATTGATCTACGTATGAAAGTACTCTTTACTTTTTTCCCCTCGGCATGTTCGTTAGGTTACGGGTTTAAACTTGATCATTTCCGTTTTATACCTGTATCGAATAACAGATGTGACAAGAAAATAAAATACGGGTTGGGACTGTGAAGAGAGAACATGTTCTTCATATTCCCTCTTGGTCTTGCCTTGTCTCTCTTTTGGTTCAAAGCTGATACGCGTTTATTATTGATTTTTTTTCATTTTAAAAAGACTACAGATATTTAGAATTTATTTTTAAAATAAAAGGATAAAAATAAATAAAAATAGTAGTTGCTGGAAAAAAAAGAATTTTTAAAATATTATTAAAACCGTTATATTAAACTTTGAACCCTAAACCTAAATCCTAAACCCTAAATACTAAACCCTAAATCTTTGGATAAAGAAATATTCCTAGGATTTAGAGTTTACCTAAAGGTTTAGGGTTTACCCAAGGATTTAGGATTTAGAGTTTACCTAAAGGTTTAGGGTTTACCCAAGAGTTAAGAGTTTATCCAAAGGTTTATGGTTTAGTGTTTAGGATTTAGGGTTTAGCGTTTAGGATTTATTATGAACAATATTAATAATGGATAAAAATAAATAAAAATAGTAGTAGCTGTCAAGAAGAAAAAAATTATTATTAAAACTGTCGGAAACACTTGTCTAGTCTGCTTAGCTCGGAAACACACATCACACGGATGAGAGCTACAGAAGTAGAGGAAAACAGGTAAAGATGAAAGCACAGAAAAACTAGGATGTCCTAAACGCTGATGCCACAAAGTCTGATCAGGAGATGCATCGGCCATGTGTATCTTTGCTGTAGCAACATCCGACAAGAAGTAAACTCCATCACGCTCTTCACCGGATCCAATCAGAGTCCTCGCGAAACGGTCCTGTAAAACACAAACTGCATCAGTGAAAGTCGCGAAACCACCAGTTTGCTTCAAAAATTTTGAAACAGAAATCAGAGTGCATTTTAAAGAAGGATCGTATATCACGTTGTGTAATGAAATTTTTCGCGAAAGTGAAACTTTCCCATGCTCAAGGCGAAAGTTTTGCTACCATCCGCAAACCCCACTGAGCATCGTGGAATAGAAACCACATCAGTCAACAATGACAAGTTTCCAGTCATGTGGTGTGAGACTCCTGTGTCTAGAATGACATCTCCAAACTTTGTCTTACCAGATAACTTATCGGCATTAGACCTTTCTTGAATCATCTGAGACAGAGCCTTCCATTGATCATTGGTAAACTCTGGAAAAGCAGACGCATTAGAGCTTGTTGCGTGTGCAGCAGTAGCCCTACCGCCACGACCGCCGCGTCCTCCACGAGAATTGCGTCCTCTTCCACGTTCTCCTTCATTACGCTCAGTCCACCATTCAGGAAAACCGACAATCTGCCAGAAGTCTTTCTTTTCATGACCACTCCGACCACAGTTAGAACAGAGTGTGGTGCGATCCCTGCTTTTGAGTATTGATTCTGACTTTGAACCGCCTTGATTGTCGTTGAGAGAGGTTTGTTCAGCCTGTCGAGTAACAAACCCAACTGCATCCTGTTGCTGCTCACGTTCTCGGGACACATTAAGTCTCTGCTCTTCTCTGATAACCTTAGAGTAGACTTCTCCAATAGATGGCAAAGGATCCATCCCGATTAGTGTTATACACAAACCACCAAAACGGGAGTCGTCCAAACCCATTATGAACTGGTGAACCTGGCTCTGATACCATGTAGAATAAGATATCGAACTCAACTTGTTTATTATGCTTTACATACTTTGGTTTATATACAACTCATAATCGACGAGATAAACCTTATAGTCCTTATCAACAATGGACTTCTAACCCTTATCAACAACGATAGTAGTTATCAATAACAACAAGACTTATCATCAATAATAACGAGATAATGACTAATATTATCTCCAATATTCTCCATAGACAAAAGTTGTGTGGAAGGAAATGCCTTTGTACTCTATCGTAGAGTCTATGAAGTTATCAGAAGATGAGTTGACTGTGAGTTTGATGTCTTTTTTCTAGGAAAGGAATAATTGTTTAGATTACAGAACATAATACATATTTGGAATTTTTAACGTATATTGGACTTTACTTGTTTTCAAGTAAATAATTGTTTAGATTTGATTCTTATAGATAAACATAAGACTGTGTAAATTAGGAAAAGAGATACTACCCGTTCTCTTTCGTTTAGTATAAATAGGATGCTGTTTTGTATAAACAACCTTACCTTATTCATATTTTATAAAACTTGCGATTCTTTTTGTGGCAGAAAGCGAAAGAATGAGAAGAGGAGGTTTTCGTGTGTTGGATATGGTGAAACCGTTTTTGCCGTATCTGCCAGAAGTGCAGAGTGCTTTTGAGAAGAAGAAGAAGGTTCCATTGAGAGAGAAGGTCATCTATACCCTGACCACTCTCTTCGTGTTTCTCGTTTGTAGTCAACTTCCTCTCTACGGTATCCACTCCACCACCGGTGCGGATCCGTTCTACTGGATGCGTGCTATTCTCGCATCAAGCCGTGGCACCCTCATGGAGCTCGGGTAGGTCCCATCATCACATCAGGGCTCGTGATACAGCTCTTGACTGGCTCAAAGATTATTCAGGTCACCGAGGTGGAGGATCATGCTCTCTTGAACGCTGCTCAGAAGCTTCTCGGCGTTTTGATCGCCTTAGGTCAAGCCGTGACATACGTCCTCTCTGGTATGTACGGTCCAGTTGCACAGCTCGGTGTGGGAAACGCACTTCTCATCGTTCTCCAGCTTGTCTTTGCCGGAGTCATCCTTCAGTGTCTTGACGAGCTTCTTCAAAAGGGCTATGGTCTTGGCTCCGCGATCTCCCTTTTCATAGCGACTAGCCTCTGCGAGAGCGTTATATGGAAAGCCTTTAGCCCCGTCACATTCAACAACATCGGACGGTCTGGACTTGAATTTGAAGGCGCCTTGATCTCGCTCTTCCATAACCTGATAACCAAGTCAAGCATCCGACAAGCTTTCTTCAGACAGAGCCTTCCAAACGTTACAAATTTGCTTGCAACAGTCTTGGTCTTCCTCATCGTTGTCTACTTCCAAGGCTTCCGCGTTGTGTTACCTGTTTGGTCAAAGAACTCCCGACAAGGCGGCTACCCGATCAAGCTCTTGTACACCTCAAACATGCCCATCATTCTCCAATCCGCTCTAGTCTCAAATCTCTACTTCTTCTCTCAGCTTCTACAACAACTTCGGCGGAAATTTCCTGGTAAACTTGCTGGGACAGTGGAGAGGACCCACACCAGTCGGTGGTCTCGCTTACTTGATCACAGCTCCATCAAGCCTGGCCGATATGGCTGCTCATCCTTTCCACGCACTCTTCTACATTGTCTTCATACTCTCTACTTGTGCGTTTCTATCGAAGACATGGATTGAAGTCTCTGGATCTTCCGCTAGAGACGTGGCCAAGCAGCTCAATAAACAAGGGATGGGGATGGCTGGGCATAGATATTCCAATCTGCACAAGGAGCTTAACCGCTACATCCCAACAGCAGCTGCCGTTGGAGGGGTGTGCATTGGTGCACTCACTGTTCTTGCCGACCTCACCGGAGCTATTGGCTCAGGGACTGGAATCTTGCTTGCTGTCACAACCATATATCAGTTTCTCGACACTTTTGACAAGGAACTAGCCACCGAGTCATGAAGCCTTCGCCGCTACATATTGAAAATACATTAAACTCGTAGTCTAAGATTTAACTTGTGTTCATGTTTTTTGTCAATGCATATTTGTAAGATCTTGATCTTATCTGACATCAAAATGGTACAAAGGAAACATATACGCAAATTCCCCTTGTTGCGCTCATGATATACAAATATCTTACCGTTACTTTGTTTTCGTTAACAGAAAACGGTAAGTTGTTAATTTGGAAGCATTTTAAGCATTAAGCTCACGTAACCGGTGCCCAAAAAAAAAGCTTACATAACTGTCCCAATCGAAACTAGAACGCCAACAAATAAGAGATGCTAACTAATTTCCTGTTAGGGATTAATTAACGGCCTGTTTTTATAGAAAAATATAAATCACTATAAATTGATATGTCCATGTTTACTTCCTTTTCAGGATTTAGAATAACCACTATATTTTCCAGAAAAATTAATATTCTGAATTCACTATGATCAAGAGAGGGCATCCATCAATGGCGGAGACAATATACAGCTTCAGGAGCCTTTTCTTGTTGTTGGCCATTGTGATATTGTTCGCCGGTCGTTATGGAGGCGCCACCGCAGCCACTAGAGGGTACATAAAGTACAAAGATCCAAAAGCGGCGATTGAGGAGAGAGTAGAGGACTTGCTAACACGAATGACATTACCTGAGAAACTTGGTCAAATGTGTCAAGTTGATCGTTTCAACTTCTCATTTTTCCCACCGGACACGCGCCACGAAATCTTCACAAAGTACATGATCGGTATGCCGTTACAAACAAAACTATTTGTTATAAATCAAAATAAAATGTTTTGATAAAAATAATTTATAATTGAATTGGTGCACGAGTATAGGAAGCGTTTTGAGCAATCCGTATGATACTGGGGCTAGTCCATCAAACCGGGTCAACGTATCGAACACCATGCAGAAATGGAGTCTCTCGACGAGGCTTGGAATCCCTTTGCTTTACGCCATCGATGCGGTTCATGGCCACAACACTTTTATCAATGCCACCATCTTCCCCCACAACGTCGGTCTTGGTGCCACTAGGTATATATGTATTCTCAGATAAAACGTAACAAACACATATAGGATCTTGTATACGATGAAAAGTGGAGTTCTATGATTTGATTTGATGTGAATGTATTTTGTTGTAGGGATCCTGATCTTGTTAAGAAGATAGGAGCTATCACTGCGCTTGAAGTAAGAGCTACAGGAATCGCGCAAGCTTTCGCACCTTGTGTTGCGGTAACTAATTTAAACTGAAAGTTTTGGTTAGACATATTCCAAATTAGATATATAGAATTTTTCTAACTATAAATTGGATGGAACAGGTATGCAGAGATCCTAGATGGGGAAGGTGTTATGAGAGCTATAGCGAAGATACTAAAGTTGTGAATATGATGACCGAAAGTATCATGGAGGGATTACAGGGAAATGCTCCTTACGTTGCTGATTTCAAGTAAACCAAGAACTAATACTAATGAGTTATAAACCAGATATAATGTATACTAATCATTACTTAACTAATGCGAAAAATGTTTGTCTACACGATCAGGACTAAACTGGCAGGTTGCGCCAAACATTTTGTTGGGGATGGAGGAACGGTAGGTGGAATCAATGAGAACAATACTGTGGCTGATAACGCTACTCTCTTTGGTATCCATATGCCTCCTTTTGAGATAGCTGTAAAGAAAGGGATTGCATCAATCATGGCTTCTTATTCTAGTCTTAACGGTGTTAAGATGCACGCAAACCGGGAAATGCTCACTGATTACCTCAAGAACACACTCAAATTCCAAGGCTTTGTTATCTCTGACTGGCTTGGAATAGATAAGATCACGACTCCACCCAGAGCAAATTACACTTACTCTATCGAAGCTTCCATTAATGCCGGCATTGACATGGTTGGCTCTCTTATTTCTTCTTCTTCTTTCACTTTCAAGAATCATATATAAACGGGTTCTTGATATGCTATACATATGCGTAGACAATGAACTGAGGGTTTTTAAAATGTAGGTTATGGTTCCATTTCAATATAAAGAGTTCTTAGACGAATTGACAAAACTCGTGAACGGTGGATACATCCCCATGAGCCGTATAGATGATGCTGTTCGAAGAGTCTTGAGAGTCAAATTCTCTATTGGTCTCTTTGAGAACCCATATGCAGAGGAAACTCTTATCGCCGAGTTTGGATCTGAGGTAAATTCAAATATACTTACGGATCATGTCAAGGTTTTATATTAGATATACATTTATACATTTCAAAGAGTCAAAGAAACAAATATATGTCTGATAAAGACCATGTGAAATAAAAACTAGTATAGTCACAATTTCGTATACCATGTGGTTAGTCTTATTACACATAAGTGATGTAAGATTCTTAACACAACGTTGTAGGCGCATAGAGAAGTAGCGAGAGAGGCGGTGAAGAAATCAATGGTGCTTCTAAAGAACGGGAAGACAAAGGAAGATAAAGTTATTCCTCTCCAGAGAAATGTGAAAAAGATCGTTGTTGCGGGCGCACACGCTAACAACATGGGTTGGCAATGTGGTGGCTTTACTCTCACTTGGCAAGGATTCAATGGAACTGGAGAAAACATTGCCCGTAACAAAGCCATGAAAATTCCTACCGGTAAAACCAGAGGTAATACAAATTAAAATGTTTAAATACGTATAATATTTATATGTTCACGCATGCATTATAATATATGCATGGATAGTTATTCTAAAAAATGTTGTTCAAAACATATATAGGAACTACAATCTTGGAAGCCATCGTGAAGACTGTGGATTCCACCACAGAAGTGGTGTTCGTGGAGGAACCAAACCAAGAGACGTCGAAGCTTCACGCCGACGCAGCATACACAATTGTAGTCGTAGGTGAAACTCCTTACGCAGAGACACAAGGGGACAGCACCACGCTAAGCATAGCCGCACCAGGTCCAGACACGATCAGACACACGTGTGGTAGTGGCATGAAGTGTCTAGTGGTCCTAGTCACAGGACGTCCTCTCGTGATAGAGCCGTACCTTGACACCATCGACGCTCTTGTAGTCGCCTGGCTTCCTGGAACGGAAGGACAAGGAATCACTGATGTCTTGTTTGGTGATCATCCCTTCACGGGCACATTGCCTCGCACGTGGATGAAGAGTGTGACTCAGCTTCCCATGAACGTTGGCGACAAGAACTACGACCCTCTCTTCCCCTTCGGATATGGAATCAAAACTTAAATCAAGAACCAAACCAGACCAAACCATATCATGTATGTAAATTATGTGAAAATGTTCAGTGTGACGCTTTTTGATGCTTTGGTTCCAGAGTATATATGCTCTCCGATATGCCTGACTAAGAAACCCCGTTTTTGTCAGCTAATATGAATGTGAAAAGACGTTTTTTCATGATTTGATTCATAATGTGTCAGTGTATGTTGATTAACTAATAAATTTCCAAGAGTCACAATTTTCTTTTGGCAACGCTGTTCCTGAAACTGAAAGCCATTCTAGGGCTGGCGGAGGGAGGTAGAGAAGAAGGGCAGCTGCCCTTATGAAATATTTTTTGTGCATTTTCATGGATAATTCAAAATTTATATGGTTTAGATGGTACAATTTCTACTATTGCCCCTTATAAATCTTCTATTGCCCCAGGTGAAACTTTGTTCTGGCTCCGCCACAATCTAGGGAATCATCCAAGAGTGTGATTATGTCAATGTTTGTCTATCCTCATGCTCACTGAAATACATATTTAATAATTTCAATGAACTTCAAAACCCTAAATAATTTAACTAGATAACTTATGAAACTGAAGTCCTGCTTATATTGAGAAAATAGATATAGTATCTAGAGAAAACTTTAGATGAGGGTTGGGCATTCTTCGCTACTTTGCGTACGAGTGCTTATACTGTAACAAAGTTTATTCATCGAAGTATTATTATAATTTATTTGTTTATGTGGTCGACACAAGACAGAGATTATGTACCGACTCAAAGGTTTGAACTAGGCGAATATTCCGACGGAATAACATGCATGATGTTAAAAAGATTCTTTGTCTTTTCAGAGTTTTTTTTTTACTTCTCTTTTGCATTTTTTTTTTGAAACACTTGCTTCTCTTTTGCATATTATCCACTTTTATAGTACATTTGATTGATGAGAAATTCTTGGATTCACCTCATAAAGTGAATCTATAGGTTCACCAACCAATGAGACTTGGTTATTTCATATGCAGATTTTTTTAAAAAGACTACAGAATATTTAGAATTTATTTTTTAAAATAAAAGGATAAAAAATAAATAAAAAATAGTAGTTGCTGGAAAAAAAAAGAATTTTTTTAAAATATTATTAAAACCGTTATATTAAACTTTGAACCCTAAACCCTAAATCCTAAACCCTAAATACTAAACCCTAAATCTTTGGATAAAGAAATATTCCTAGGATTTAGAGTTTACCTAAAGGTTTAGGGTTTACCCAAGAGTTAAGAGTTTATCCAAAGGTTTATGGTTTAGTGTTTAGGATTTAGGGTTTAGCATTTAGTGTTTAGCGTTTAGGGTTTAGCGTTTAGGATTTATTATGAACAATATTAATAATGGATAAAAATAAATAAAAATAGTAGTAGCTGTCAAGAAGAAAAAAAAATTATTATTAAAACTGTTCATAATAAATCATAAACCCTAAACCCTAAAAACTAAACCCTAAACCCTTAGGTAAATCATAAATCCTTGGATAAATCCTATTCTTGGATAAATTCTAAACTCTTGGAATATCTCTTTGTCCAATGGTTTAGGGTTTACCCAAGGATTTAGGATTTAGAGTTTAGTATAAACGGTTTTAACAATATTAAAAAAAAAAAAAAAAATTCCAGCTACTATTATTTTTATTTATTTTTTATCTTATTGTTTAAAAAACAAATTTTAAATATTTTATTTCCTATTTTGAAAAAAATCTACATATAAAATAACTAATTCTTATTGGTTGGTGAACCCAAGAATTTCTCTTGATTGATCTAATGATGAAAGTACTCTTTACTTTTTTCCCCTCGGCATGTTCGTTAGGTTACGGGTTTAAACTTGATCATTTCCGTTTTATACCTGTATCGAATAACAGATGTGACAAGAAAATAAAATACGGGTTGGGACTGTGAAGAGAGAACATGTTCTTCATATTCCCTCTTGGTCTTGCCTTGTCTCTCTTTTTGGTTCAAAGCTGATACGCGTTTATTATTGATTTTTTTTTTCATTTTTAAAAGACTGTTGTCATATTTATAAAAAGAATTATAACGAGAATGTATAAATAAAAAAGGAGAAAAAAGTTTAAAGTTGAAAAATAAATAAAGTAATCTGAAAAAGGAGATGAATGAGCTGGCCACTACTTTTCGCAAAGTTTAACTTCACTGGCTGTTACATCATTTATTTACGACTTTGAGAGGATTTGGTTTATTGTAAAACATCAAAGCTTCATAAAGTTAAACGTTTTAGCTTTAAGAAATTTACATCAAATGAAATAAAAATACCATTTAGACGACCATTTATCAGCCTACACGCTAAATACTGTTCCAACACCTTGCCTAGTGTGCAGTGCGCGTAGATATTTTAAACATTGGGAAATAGTACCAACTCAGAATTATCCATTTTCAAACCAACTATTTCAAATATTTTTCTTTGCTAAAAACTCTTTTTCAAATGTTTCATTTTATTTGTTAATTTATTTTTTTGACTATTAAGAAACCTGACAACTTTAATATAATTTTAGTGGATAAATTGTCAATGGCATTTTAAAAAAAACGGATAATCTGTATTGTATGTTGATATTTGATTTAATTTTGAGCTACTTTTTGATAATTAGAAGGATATATACTATAGTCTGTGTGGAAATGAGAAAGTTGCAAAGTCCTACAAAAAGAAAGTAAAAGATGAGTAACTTTCATCAATCGTATAAAGTATATGATATTTTCATGCTAGCTCGCGCGGCACATGGATTTGCATAGCCTTTTGAGTTTCTCTCAAGTTGTAGAATGTTTTGACTGATGGTCGGATCTTATCCTGTTCATAATATCGTACTTTCTGTTTTTGTTCACTTAACAATTGCATATTGTATTTCAACCTTTACTTGTAATCATGTATTCATGTTACATACTCCTTCTGTCCCATTTTATGTGGGTTTTAAGGTTTTTTCACAAGGATTAAGAAAATACAAAATTCTATGTAATTTATCTTGATTGCATAAAAATATCATTTAATAAAATTAGTTCAACCAATTAAAAAAAGATACAGTGTTTTGTAATTGGTCAGAAATTTAAATTGACATTTAATTTTCTCTAGGATAAAGAGAACATCATTTAAAATGGGACAAAAAAAACCTAAAACACCACTTAAAGTGGGACAGAGGGAGTAGATCTCTATGTATAATTTGGGAGTCCTGACATGTGTAGTCCAATTGATCCAAGACGTATGGATTTCAACCGTCTATATATGATCTCTATATGCTTATCTTTGTCTACAAAATGAACCACAGTAAATAAGGTTAAACTGGAATATCCTGTAATGAGCTTAAGGAATCTTCTAATCATTTTGAACCGTTAATGGCTTGGAAGTTCTTAGAAAGATCTTAGATATTTAATTCAATATTGGAGAATAACACTTTATTATTATATAGTACATAATAATTGTAATAGTGTTGAAAATGGAGGAAAGTGGAAATAAGAGCGGGAAAAAGAGAGAAGATTGCAATGTTATTTAAAGTAGAAACAAAACACAAGAAAAGGTGAAGGCATCTAAGGTCGCTAGCAAGGCAGGGCCATTATCCTCTTTACGACAAAAATGTTAGTAGGTTTCTGATGTGTAAAACGGTCGTAAAGACATTTTCTGAAAAGGACTCCCCCAAAAACTAAAGCTATATTTGACGGGATTTTTTTATTATTTGAAGAAAAACAAAATAAATATTGTTGAAATAAGCAATAGAAAGGAAATAAAAAAGAGCCGCCAGATTGGGACAATCTTCCTCTCGGCATGTAAGCAAAAAAAAAAAAAAGCTTAATAGACCACCAAGCCTTGACTCCCATGATTCATGGAAATCCAAAAGCTGCCTTAGTAGGTTTTATGGTTTGTTTCGGTTTATTTCTTATGAATTTTTCAGTTTCATTTCACTTGGACTGGACCATGCATTTTATTTTCCCTATTAGTGTGCTATATACCTTTTTCTTTCTTTTTTTCTTAAAGATTTTCAGCACATAATATTTCTGAATCTAAATAATATGATTCCATAAACTTTAACCATTTACCTCCGTTTCTAGTGTTTTAAATGAAGTTAGATGAATGTGAGCAATAACACTTTCAACATAATTAGAAGTATGTGTTACAGAGTAAATTTGTCAATAAATTTCTAAACATTTGATCTTTATCCAAAAAAGCCCTTTGATCTATGATGTATATGCCGACGATACTAAGACCACTCACAACGGTGAGTTTTTGCCAATCCTAAGCCAAAGTCCTTGTCATTAAGGCAATAAAAAAATAATATTTAACCTAAAACTGGGAAGGATTGGTCCGTGCAGAGGGATTACAAGGATTTAATCCTTACCACGTGTCACGTTTGGATAGGCTTGGGTCGGCTTTGATTTTGGGTTGGTCCGAAAAAAAAAGTCATTCTTGACCGAAATAGAAAAAAAAAAAAGAGAGCTCTGGAGAAAGCGATCTCGCGGCGATCTCCCTCGAACTCTCTCACTCGGCTAAACGAAGGTAAAATCGAAGCTTTCAACTCGTAGATTTGTCGATAAAGACCACTCTCATTCTTGTTTGTTCTCTATTGAGGGTTTGTTTCTGGTTTTTCGATCGAGACCACTCTCATTCTTGTTAGTTCAAAATCTTTGGAATAAATTTGGTGATGAAGATTAGGAATTATTCTATCTTTATGTAAAATTATTGTTGTTATCTTTAATTGTTGTATTTTATGTTTAATTAATGTCTTTTATGTTTAATTATTGTATTTTATGTTTATTTATTGTATTTTATGTTAAGTTATTGTATTTAATCATCTAATATATAAAATTTATATTTTACTAAAAAAAAATAAAAACATTTTTTATTCCTAAGGATTCCAATTTCGGGATCACCATTGTACACACATTTTTCACAAGAGTCCTTAACTATTCAAAAAAAAAAATAATAATACTATTCTAATCCTAAGGACTCAAACAATGAGTCCACCATTGCATATGCTCTAAGGTTCTTCGTGAAAACAAAATATCCATAAATCTCAAAAGTATTGGCAAGCAATTCATAAAGTAAATTACGGTCAAAGACTTGCCCAAAGTATGTCTCCACGATACTTATTAGGACTCACATCTAGCAAGTGGGTTCAAAGCTCAAAGAGCTAGTAGCCAAAAAAATACTTACGTTCAACTCTATAAAAACCAACAAAAAGTCGCAGAAGCACTCAGAACTTTTTAAATAATTTTTTTTCTTTACAATTAGAAAGGCATAAAAAATGTAGTATACCGTTACTTATAAAATGAAATCCAGAAGAAAATCCCCAAAAAAATATATAGAGAAGAGAGAAAAAAAAAACAATAGTAGTAATAAAATAAAGTGAAGTCAATAATTCATAGTAGCTTGTCTATAAATAAAGACATTCAAACCCACAGAATTAAGCACATTGGAACCTTCCCACTCCCTTCATCATCAATCTCTCTCTCAAATCTTCTGTGTTCATTTACTTGTTTCTCTTCTTCTCTCTAGAACAATGGGCATCTTCGATGACAGCAGCAAGACTCTATGGGGAAGCATGACCCTTGGTTCTTCACGTTACGCTCTTAACAGCAAAATCATGCTCGCTTCCGTGATCATCCTCTTCGTCGCCGTCATCCTCATCCTCTGTTTCCACAGCTACGCCAGATGGCTATTCCGGCGTCAAAACCGCCGTATTCGCCGCCGTATCAGTGCTCATCTCCGATCTCTATCCGCCGCTCGAGATCCCACTCAATCATCCTCCCTCTCTCCTCTCGATCCGACGGTGCTCGATATGATCCCGATATTCGTCTACACCGTTGAAACCCACAAATCTCCGCCGGAGGAGTGCTCCGTTTGCTTGTCGGAGTTTGAGGAAGAAGACGAAGGACGTGTCCTTCCCAAATGCGGCCACGTGTTCCACGTTGACTGTATAGACACGTGGTTCCGGTCGAGATCTAGCTGTCCGCTTTGTAGAGCTCCGGTTCAGCCCGAGCAGTCGGTTACTGAATCCGGTTTGGAGAATTCAGAACCGGTTTCTCCCGTATTTCAATCGGTTAAGCCAATTGAGGATACCGAAGCCGGAAGCTCGTCTTCATCGGACGAATCCGATTCATCGACGCCGTCTTCGTCCCCTGGTTCGCCGTTGAGGTTTCCGACGGAAGCTTGCGAGAGGGAGCCGATTGATTTAGTCGGTATACTTGTTGAGATTCCCAGGGAATTTGACTACTAACTCGGGTTTACCTGGGGACAACGGATCTAATAATCGGGTTTCGATGAAGAGGCTGTGGAGTATTTCGATTACTTCCTTCCTCAAAAATGTTTATTACTGAAGAATCCGACCCGGTAATCGAAGGAACCGAACCGGTAAGCGGGGGAACATTCAAAATTGTATCACTGGCTTATCTGAAGACATTTGGCGGGTTTTGACTACCCGCGCGGCAATCCGTTCCACTATGTAACCGGGCTACTCGGTTAATGTATATACCAGACGGTGTCGTTTATGTACAGAGGCAAAGCAATCGCTAAGCGAAGCTCTGCCGCCAAAACGATTCTCTTTGTTCCTTTGTAATCTCTTAAAATGGTTGGTTACAGAGTTGTAATTAAAGTAAATACTAATCCAACGGTTCAATGAAGCCATTTGATCGAGATTTATTTTATCATTGTTATTTTGTAAATACTGTAATTTGTTCATTATTAACAGAATATTAGCCTTAATTGTTTGTATTGATTTGTAAATCTTTTTATTCACTATTCCATACCCTTTTGTATATGTTGTTTCCATTGTACAAACTGTCGTGCACGCATGTGTTCTGTGTGCTGAGCAGATGCATATACATTGTACACCATTCAAGTCATTGCTGAGCCTAAATCAGAATGTTCCCCCTTATGAACTCAAGTAACAAAACTACTGGAAATTAAATTGAATTTATATACAAAGATTGTGGTATTAGGTAAGATGGAGTTTTGACACTGTGACACGTACTCAAACTGACGTCGACTCAAAGACTGGGGGACCACCGATTAACTCTCGCGTGCGTTGTGCATGGCAAGAACTAGATATCACTTGAAAGAAAGTGATTTATTTGATATATTTCATAACACATTATAATGACGATGCATGCACCTTTGGGTTTTAAAAGCTATTCCTAGCGCACATGTCTCCAATTTTCAAATTGATTTGTGGGGACGAATAACTAACTTTATTATAAGGAATATTGATATACCATGTCGACCAATTCTTTTTGTTTGTAAAAAAAAGTATTAGACTCTCTTCTCTTCTTTCTATAGTTGTACACTATTTAAATGAAAACATCTAATCTATTAAAACAGGAGTACAAATATAAATTATCCCTTAGTTTTCCTAAAAAATTACAACTGATTGCCACTGCCCTTATGCACAGCGTTTTATAACAAACTGAACCATCTAAATAAAATTTGACCAGCCTTAACCGTAGATAGCTCGAAACAAAACGGGACGGAACCTAATTTTGCGTGTTTTCATACCAAATATGCATCGGTTAATTCAGGTCTGCAGAATCAAAAACAATAGATTAGACATATACAAAATTTAGTTGACTACAATAAAAACAATGGTGTAAATACTTAAACACATACTCCCGATTCATTATATCATGATTAAGAAAGAATGAAATTATCAACTGTTACTCATCTTAGTATTGTTTTCATGTATCTATTGGTTTCTTGGTTGTGTATCATGGTTAGTATCATGATATATATATGTTAAACTGTATCGATCAGTCATGTATCTATCCTAAGATATTAATATCATGATAAATAATCCTAAGATATATATTACTTGTGTTGGTTAGATATTATAGGATATTAATAATTTCGTATTTTCCTAATCAATAACATTCCTTATATTTCGTAAACCCGTAATCATAACTAACGCAATGACAATTAACTGCACTAAATAAAAACCTACTAAATTTGTTTTTTCCTAAATTCAAAACCTTCAAAATTTATTTCCTATTTCAACGCAATCATCATAACGAAAAAATATCAATTAACTAAGAAAATCTGCACATTTTGTTATCTAAACTTCCAAATCACGTTTGGCTAATTAAAAAAAACGAATAATTTGGTTATTATGATGATTTAATGTAAAAAGCAGTTTTTAGTAAATCCTTTTTTTGGTTTCTAATCTTGCAAATCACGTAAAAGATTTAACATTAACCTAAAAGAAATTACCTTCCACAATTTTTCCTATATTTGAGCAATCATCATAACAAATACAATATCAATCAACTACCAGAAATCCTTTTTTTTGTTCCCTAAAATATCTTATATTTAAAAACCTATCTATATTATTAAAGCAGAAGTACAAAATCGATTTGTTTGACTATTTGGATAGCATTTTGTTAGATAAATGTGTTTGGAAACAGGTTTAGGTGTTTTAAAAAAAATTATTTAATTAATCCGAGATTAGTGTGTTTAGATATATTTACTTTCTTTTATTTACATATTTAGTCATTGAATTTATAATAAATCAAGTATTTCCTTCTTATAATTCTTTTTATTTACAGATTCTACCACTACAATTTCATAATTTATCTAAACAAATCGATATTCATATATTGACAAAAGCAAATATTATTTTCTTTGTGAAAAAATAAAAACACAAACTGAAAATATATAGTTATATTATATAATTTTTTTTAAATATAGTATTACCTTATTTATTTTATTCAAATATAAAAATTTCGAGAGTTCATTTTTGAAGAATACAAAATATCATAAAATTAATAAAAATTCATAGAACACTAATGAAAAAAAAAATTCAAATTAAGTAATTACAATTCCAAACTTATCTAAACAAAAAGCTAATTCATATATTAATCATTATTAATATTGTACAAATATCATTAAATATTTTCTTGCTACAATCAAGGAATATCTAAATATTAAATATTTTAATTTAAACGTGAATCACCAAAAAATCTAAACTTTCTAACTAGATTACCTTTTTGAAAGATGATATCAATTAATATTGAAAAGAATATTCTTAATTGAATCACAGCTACAATCAAGGAATATTTAAATATTAAATGTCTTATTAAACGTTAATTCACCCATAAAATTGATCCTTCTTAATTATATTACGACACTATTAAATGACAATCATTTATTATTTTGAAAAGGTAATATTCTTAATTATGTTATGCCTAACAATCAAGCAATAGTTTTCAGATCCGTATTTTATGTAGCCCATAAAATATTTAATTTTATAGTACATATCCATTATTCTTGACCCATATCTAACAACTCCAATTTAAAAAATTAGTTAGCATATATTTTCCCTGATTTCAAGTGATTCCTGCGCAAGGAAATTCAAAAATATCAATGATTCTTCTATAAATTTGATTAGCAAGTAATTCTAAAAATACAGAACGAATTAAATATATGTTACCTTAATTAGTTACCCTTTATTAGCAAAATGACTGCAATATTTACGATTTTGTTAAAAGCGAAAGGATATTCTTAGCAAGGAAATTCAAAATATCAATGATTCTTCTATAAAATTAGTTAGCAAGTAATTCTAAAAATACTGAAGCTAATTAAATATATGTTACCTTAATTAGTTACCTTTTATTAGTAAAACTGATAAATAAAAGTTTAACGATATATTTAGTTTAGGAAAATAAATCAGAATATCCTATAATTGAATCAGTATATACCAAATCTAAAAGATTTCGATTAAACTTGATCATCAAGATACTTTAGAATTTTCTTCTTATCTAACCTAACAACATAACTAGCAGACTAATTACTCTATAAATAGTCATTGAACCTTTTTTTTTGAGTCGACCATCTTTGTTCTCTGTCTGTTTTCTTTTTGTTTAGTTCATAATTTTCTTTTTGTTTCTTTGTATTCTAATTATTTGTTCATCATCAAATAAGCTAATAATTAGTGTTTGTTTGTTTTTGTTTGTGCAGGACTAAACTAACGTGAATGATATATGTCTGGCCAAAAGAAGAAGAAGAAGAAAAGTATAAGAATGATATTTCGAGGAAAATTTTCCTTAGGTTGGGAAGCGTATTTATGTTTTCGTGGTATTTAACTATTTGTTTATGTTAGTCCTTTTAGGTTTTCTAATGATGGTAAAAATTATTGTATGTATATAGAACCACTTATGTTTAAATACTCTAACTTATGGAAATTATGTTGTCTTGTGTAGTTGAAAATGATCTTCGAGACTCGTGGTCTCGGATCCACATTTCTGATTATTGTTTTATTTATGATCACACACTAATTAAAAATGCTATTTTGTTGTGTGTAGGGTGTTAAAATGCATGCTACTTGGAAAAGATGAGAGGAGAAATGAAAACTGTTTAAGAGGTAATGTATTTAATATTTAGATTATTCCATTATATGGATAGTGAAACAGGTTGAGATTGAGAGGTAATGTATAAAAATGAAAACTGTTTAAGTTAGAATATCAAATATTATATATTGTATATATATACATTGATAAAATATTAAATATTAATCAATAATAATACTATTTTATTATATGGTGAAACATGTTATTTCCAGTAATTTATTTTAATATTTTCGATATTTTAATACAATATATTTTTGAAAAAACCCTTAAAACTATCATAGTAAAATTAATATTTAAAGGTATAATATTAAAGAATATATCAACACATAAACCCAAATGTTAATCCGCACTTTGAAATTTTGATATATATAAAATTAAGTTATCCTAAACTTTTATATATACAATAAGTTGTTATATAAACTGAAAAACAAATCAATTATTTCAAAGAAATCTAGCTTTGAATAACGGGTCCGATCATAAGAAATTAAATACAAAATAATTCTCAAGTATGTTATTTCATGCATAAAATATTGGTTTAATTATCAAAATCAAATTCAATAGGAAAAATTAAATACATAATAATAATCAACATATATATATGATATAGGTAATGATTTGAAATAATTAGTTAATTAACGCCATAAAAACAATAAAAAGAGTTATTTTATATTTATAATGTTCATAGTTTATGTGATTCCGGAAATAAGATCAAGGCAAAGTAAAGACTCTGTATGGTGGAGAGGCTTTACCGTTAGTTTCTGCAACAGCAAGAAGAAGAACTATAAAGAGATTTGAAGAGGATCAGTTAGAGTTTATGGATGATTACAATTGTAAAACTTAGCGATGTGCTAGTTTCTACTCAGGTGATGAGAGTAGAGTGATACTCAGGTGATAGAGTATCATACAGTTGTAATTCTCCTTTTGATCATCAGTATACAAGCATTTACAGTAGAATCGATATCTTTACTCTATCATAATTCAACGAAGTCTTTAATATAATCTCTTTGTTTATGTGGTCGACACTAGACAGAGATTATGTACCGTCTCAAAGGTTTGAACTAGGTGAATATTCCGACGGAATAACATGCATGATGTTAACAAGATTCTTTTTTTTTCGTAGCTTTTTTTTTCAAAAAAGTATTCTTTTGCATATTATCCGCTTTTAGATTAAGTCAAATCTATATTATTAAAATAGAAATATAAATAAAAAAGAAATACTCCTACTTCTTAATTTTACTACTTATTTACAATAGAATACTAGTGAAGTAATTAATTAACCTAACTTTTAGTATTTTTGTCTTTTCATATTTTACTAGTATTATGCCCCTTCTATGCAGAGACAAAATTATGACCAAATTAAAGACGAAAATGTAACATTAATTATAATTCTATATCAAAGAGTACATATATTGGAAAATTTACTGGGAGACCTATGATTTCTACTTTAAGATAGGGTCTGGTTTGATCATAATGCGATGTGCCTTTGTGTGACCTAAGATCAATAGGTTCATTACTTTTAGATAGGGCTCTGGTTTGATCTTCAGTGAGCTTTCTGCATCATTTCTCGTACCCTGAAATGAAAGAATACATAAATATTAAAAAAGTCAATACATAAATATTAAAAAAGTCATGCTGAAATGTTTGTAGAAAATAGAAAAACATGAATATATGAATTTCATTTAAAAGAAAATGTTAGTTTGTTAAAGTCATATTCTTGCATTCTCAGCATAACAGAGATAATGTATCCACTAACAAAGATTTTCAAATACTCACGGATGAAGTGTATGTGAAAAAGAAAATAGTTATATTTTCTCATCGTATGAAAACATAACATGTCTCTTGTGGTGGTGATGAGTGTTAATGTATTAGGCAATGAGTAAAATTGTCTCATTTTTCTCACACAACAAACAAAAGATTAATAGATCCCCAAATGAATAAAACTGAAAATGTTCTTTCAAACATGTTAGAATCGTGAATGGAGAATTGCTGGCTCTCTGGTTCTCGCCTTTCCGCCTTGCTCCCTCCGCCTCTCACCACTGGTGAGAAGTCTCCCACTACCCCTTCCTTACCTCCTGATCCGCCTGACCCTTCCCTCTCCTTCCTCTCCCTGGCCCTCTACCCTCCTCTCTCTTCCTCTGCCACAAAAACTTCCCCTGTTACCTGCAAAAAATCCCAAACTTCACTAAGTAAGCCAATTGCTGGAAATCTTGGTGCTAATTCTCCAATTCAAACTACTGCTACAATCGGTGATAACCCCAACTCTAATTTTCAAGCTTCCTCTGCTGAAAATTTGTCAAACCCTAATTCCCTTACTGTTCATGAACAGTGGAAAATTCTTCCTCCCAAATCTTCATCTCCAATCCAAACTAACAAAGCCTCTAGTTCTTCTATTCCTTCCCTTAACCAGAAAACTTTAGCTTCTGCTATCCTTCACATTTCCCACCCGCCCTCTGATAAGACCTCGTCACTTTCTGATGTTGAGATGCACGACCCTGTGTCCTCTTCTCTTCCTTCGCCTCTACTCCCACCTCATGTGCCTCGTCCCCCCTTTCCCACGACTGAGTCTCAAACACCAAACCTTGCAGAAAAACTAAAAAGAAAAGAAGACAAGTTGCTTTGACGCTTAGCTCCGGTTGAACTCTCTGCAAATGGACGTCCTACTGTTCTTATCCCTGACTCTGTATTTCAAAAGGGGGCAGAGATTCACAAGAATTTCATTGTTTGCCATTTCAATGGTCGACCTCCTCCTTTCAAGCATGTCCAGAATGTCTTGGACCATATGTGGGGAAAAGGTAAAAGGGTAGAGATACACAACAACCCTCTTACTCGTTCAATGCTAGTTCGCATCCCTAGTGACTACTTGAGGCAGAAGATTCTTGAGAAAGGTATATGGTACATAGGTGACTCCATGTTTCATACTTCACCGCGATCCTCTGCTCACACAACTGCAGCGCCATCAATGGAGGCTATTCCTATATGGGCTCATCTGCATGGTGTTCCGTTGGATCTTAGGCATGAGGAAGGTCTCAGTCTTGTTGCTGGTCTGGTAGGAGAGCCCAAAGAAACTGATGATTTTACCAAAAATCTTGTTAGCTTGACCATTGCTCATGTAAAGGTAGCCATGGATCTCACAAAGCCTGCTCCTGATGTCGTGGAATTTACTAGGCAGAGTGGAGAAGTTGTGGAAGTTCGTGTCACTTACCCTTGGCTCCCCTCTACTTGCGCCAATTGCAAAGAACTTGGGCATATCTCCAAAAACTGCTTACAACTTCCTCCACCTGCAAAACAAACTCCATCAGCAAAGGATAAGAAAGAAGGTTCTTCAAAGGTTATTAAAAAAACAAGCACCCCAGTCAAACATTCAGCTGTTGTAGGTCAGAGTACTCCCAGCCTCTCCACTCAGGCTCCTATGTCAACTGAAAAAGAACTAACTGCTCAGGTTGCTCAAGCCGATTCAAATCAAGGAACTCCCCGACAAACTACTAAAAATGCTGCTCATTCTCCACCTCAGTTTGAAACTATTCGCCCCTCTTTTCCTTCATCTTCTGTCCCTTCCTCTCCTGTTTCCAAAAAGACTTTCCCCCTCCTACTCCTCCCCCTTCTTACTCAAAAATCCCTTATATTGTAGGTTTGGCTGCCATTCGGCCTCCTTCTGCTAGACCTTCTCTAAAAAGAACTCGTTCTGACCCTAGCTTTAGCTCTTCTCCCCCTCTTCCTTCAGTTGTTCCAATTTCAGCTCCTTTTAATAACCTCATTGTTGATGTTTCTGCCCCTTTTCCATCAACAATCTCTCCTCTAACTCTTTTGCGGTTCTGTCTTCCGAGGGTTCTCTTTTTTCAGGGGAGTCTTCCTTCTCTTCCTGATGTGTAGTAAACTGTTTTTTGGAATATCCGTGGTCTTAATGACACGGATAAGCATATACCCTTTTGTCAGTGGCTTGCTAGTCATAAGCCTGTTTTTGGCTCTATTCTTGAAACCCATATTAAAGAACCCAATCTTATCCCTATTTTGTCTTCTCTTTGTGGTGGTTGGAAGTTCTTGAGCAATCATAATGAGGATGAAGATGGTCGCATTATCATCATTTGGAGGGACTTTGTAAATGTCTGTCTGCTTCACAAAACAAGTCAATCTATATCATGTGATGTCACATTGCCGAATGCACCTCCTTTTGTGTTTACTGCAGTGTATGCGGCAAATACTAGAGAAGAGCGTAATGACCTTTGGGTGGATCTCTTGAATTTTCATCAGTCTCTGTCTCTGCATGAAAGGCCTTGGATCATTGGTGGTGACTTTAATCAGATTGTGCATCATGGAGAGCATTCCTCGGTCCTTGTGAACTCTTTTGATGCCTCTATGATTGAATTTAGAGACTGCCTCACTCAGATGAATGTGTTTGATGCTCGTTATCAAGGCCCTCCATTCACTTGGAGTAACAAACAGCCTGACTCGCCCATTGCAAAAAAGCTTGACCGGCTGCTTCTCAATAACCACCTTCTGGATATTTTCCCAAATTCTACAGCTTCCTTTCTTCCCCCTCCAATCTCCGACCATAGCCCTTGCCTCTTAGACCTAGACCATCCCTTACCCATAGCTGGAACCAAACCATTCAAAGTCTTCAATTATCTAACCAAACACCCAGACTTTTCCCCAGTGGTGCTTGAGGCTTGCCAAGCCGGAACGGCTGCCTTGACGCTAGCAACTCTCTACTGGAAACAAAAGTGTATCAAAAAGGACTTACTCCAACTAAATAGAGCGAATTTTTCTCAAATCCAGAGAAGAGTGACTGAGGTTAATGGTTTATATTTACATGCGCAGGTACAAGCACTTAATAGTCCCACTGGTGTCAACTTCCAAGCTGAAAGAACTCTCTTCGAAAAGTTGTCATTCTTGAGGATCATTGAAGAAGCTTATTTTCGACAAAAGTCAAGAGTAAACTGGCTCAAAGAAGGAGATCAAAATACCACTTATTTCTTGAGAATGTTCCAAACAAGAGTCAGCTACAACTCCATTAGGTCCTTCCTGCTTGTGGATGGTACTTTTGTCTCTGATCCCACTGCCATGAGCTTCATTGCTGTTACCCATTTAAAAGTATCCTTGGACCAGATCTTAATCATCGACCCCTACTCTATTCCTGTGCTGGATGGTTTGTCAATCTTTCGAGATATGTTCTGCAGTCTCAAGCTAAAGTTGATATGTGCCTTCTTCCTTCCGAGTCTGAGATCACAAAGTTACTCTTTAAATTAAACCCCAACAAGGCTCCGGGTCCAGACGGCCTTACTTCTGGTTTCTACAAGGCTGCTTGGTCAGTTGTTGGACAAGAAGTCGTGGCATCCATTCTCAACTTCTTTCACAAGGGATTCCTTCCTGCTTCAGCAAATGCACAATCTTATCTTTTGTACCAAAGCGCCAGGGAGCTTCTGCTATCACTGACTACCGTCCAATTGCATGTCTTAACACAATCTACAAGGTGATTTCTAGACTTCTAGTTAGGCGTCTCAAGCAGATCCTCCCTGCTCTGATAGTGCCCAATCAAACAGCTTTTGTAAAAGACAGACTCCTGCTTGAGAACACCATCTTAGCGGCTGAACTGGTGAATGGATATCATAAAGCTCAGGGTCCCAATCGTATCACTATAAAGGTTGACATTGCGAAAGCTTTTGATACCCTCTCCTGGGATTTTTTACTTAACAGCCTTCGAAGTATTCAGGTGCCTGATCAGTACTTAAAGTGGCTTAAACCCTGCATCTGCACTCCTAACTACACCATCGGTTATAATGGCTATGTGCATGGATACTTCAAAGGGAGACGGATTTACGGCAAGGGGATCCTCTGTCCCCCTACCTGTTTGTAATTGCCATGAACTCACTGTCACTAATGCTGAACAAAGCTGCCAGGGATTTCAAGTTTGGCTACCATCACAAATGTCGGAATGCTAAGTTGACTCATCTCTCTTTTGCAGATGATCTTCTAATTTTTATAGATGGTTCTTTGGCCTCTCTTCAGGCGGTGCTAGAGATCCTAAGGGAGTTTGAGAACAGATCGGGACTTGCGGTGAGCATGCAGAAATCTTCTTTCTTTGCTTCAGGTATGTCGCAGGAGGAGATAGACACTATTCAAGCTTCCACGGGTATGCCTCATGGTTCTCTCCCAGTCCGACATCTTGGGGTTCCTTTATGCACTTCAAAACCGTCCCTAACCCACTGTGAAGGACTGATCCAGAAAATAAAGGGAAGATTCTGCTCCTGGAGTGCCAAAGCCTTATCATTCTCGGGCCGACTGCTACTGATCAAAACTGTGATCTCTGGAATCAACACTTTCTGTTGCTCATCATTTGTTCTACCGAAAGCTTGCATTAAAAGAATAAACTCCCTTTGTGGGTTATTCCTTTGGAAAGGGGACATGGACGCTCATCACACTGCCCGAGTCTCTTGGGAAGTTGTTACTAGGGAAAAATCTCAAGGAGGCCTCGGCATCAAGGACTTATACACTTGGAATAGAGCCTGCACACTAAAACTAATCTGGCTTCTTTTCTTTCAATCAGGTTTGTGTGGGTTGCTTGGTTTAAATCTGAGATCCTAGATAATAATCTAAGCAACTTTTGGACTGCTAAGCCTAACCGTCACCACTCATGGCTAACAAACAAGCTGTTCAAGATAAGAGGAGAGATTTATACCTGGATCAAGATGAGGATTGAGAATGGTGAGAGTTGCAGGTTTTGGACAGACAACTGGTATCCAGGAGGATCAATCATGGAGCTATATACTGGAGGGAGACAAACGAGACTGGGCATCAGAAGGAATGCAACAATTGCGGACTTGTACTGCAGTGGTAGATGGCTTCTTCCTTCTCCACGCTCTGAAAATCAGGTGAACATTATTGCTTTCTTCACAGACGTCTCTTTCACGCCTAATCCTGATTATTATGAGTGGGAGACTGAAGCAAAAGTCAGAACCAAGTATTCTATAGGCATGGTCTACAGAAATCTTAGAGAGCAACACCAGACACTACCTTGGACAAAGGCGATTTGGATCGTAGGAGGAATCCCAAAACATGGGTTTCTAGCTTGGCTATTTGCCTTGAACAGAAATCCAACTCGAGATCGTCTTCATCATTGGGGACTAGCAGCTGAAACTGATTGCCTTTTATGCACCGATCACTCTGAGAGTAGAGATCATCTCTTTTTTCAATGTGAATTCTCCTGGAATCTTTGGTCAACCACTGCAGCTCGCCTTGGATTAACTCCTATGCGCGATTGGGAAGGGAGTATTAGTCAGATGCAGCACTTAACTGGGAACAAATTCTGGAAAAAGATCTTACTTTTGTATTGGCAAGCAACGATCTATTGGATTTGGATGGAGAGAAACAGCAGACTTCACCGACATACCTCTCGAACAGTGGCTACAATGCTTCCTCTGATTGACACGCAGATAAAAGAGAAGATCTTGAGCGTCAGGGACTCCAGTCCAGCCTCATCATCTTCCCTCATGCAAGTTTGGCTTCAAGCCATGGATGGCGGACTCACCTAGAACAACCGACAAATTAACTTCTCTAAGGATCTTAAATCTTTGGGCCTCATCTTTTGGTTTGGGCAAACACTAATATTGGGTTTCAACTTCTCGAGGTTCTAAAAACTTAACCTTGTAAAATTTTTATTTCTTTTCTGCTTTAAATTTGAATGAAAGCCTTTTCCAACAAAAAAAAAAAAAAAAGAAAAAACGAATACCTTGTATTGTTAATTATGTCTTTACGGTTGACAGATAACTTGTAAATTTTATTGAATTTTTATTCCAGGAATCTTAATTCGTCAAACTGAAATTTTATGAGGACCACTGATTACAATTAATTTGGATGAATATAGAGATACAAACCTTTAATAACGGACAACTGTTTTACTGGATGTACTTGAACGTATTTGAGAGACGAAAATATTTGACGGAGCTTTAAAAATTTGAACGCCATGACTGTTAGACTTTTAGGAGTTAGTGTTTTCTCTTCTACTTGAGATTTCTATTTTTGAATAAATACGTTTGGGGTTCTCTGAGCTTTATTTGAAATAATTTGCAGTTTTTCTTTGTTCTTTTAAAGTGGGAGTTATCAGTTCATTCAGATGGAAAAAAAAGTGGAGATCGTGGAAGAATAATAGTGGAAAACAATTTTGCTGAAAAAGTTTAAAACTATAATATATGGAAAAAAATGAAGACATTTTGATCCAACGATCTTTTTCTAAAATTATTCAAGAGTAAAAACAGTTTAAATTTTTTGCCACTTGTCACTCATAGAAGTGTCAATTGACTTCTGTTTTATAGTATAAAAAAGATTAATGCATTTTTCTAAATTGAAGTTTAAGAAATTATGTACCATATATTTTAAAATATTTCCTAAAATCTAGCTAAACAATAAATTATATCAATGCCAAACCATTATTACAAGTTGGTTATTTTTTATTTTGATATATTAACTATGTCAAGACACAATAAAGTGTTATAAAGTAAAATACATAATATAAAACACAACATTATTATTAATATATTGAATTATTTGATGTATAAATCAGTATAACCATAGATAAAAATTTTATTTTACATTCAAATTTTGATCCAAAATTTATTGTTTCAGTTACAAAATAATGAATTCAAAGATTATAATAAAACTCCTTATTAGTTTAAGAAAATTACTCAAAACTTAAACTCTCACAAATCAATCTCTAAACTCATAAGTTATGCAACAAGTATGTATCTTCTTATATAGAGATATGATATTCCTAATCACAATAAACATAGCTTATCTAGATATAACTCCTAGCTAGATAAGATGTATCTCCTATTTCAAATAATTTTAGGTTAATTTAAGAATCAAGCTGTCTTCAAGATTATTCTCTACAAAATTATTATAAAAAGCATGCACACGAAGAGAAGAAAGAACAAGACAAACCTATATCTTTGTTTGTTGATAATCAGCGTCCCTGCGTAGAGGGTTAAAAAATTGTGTTTGCTTATTATAAACAATGCATATTCTCTTATCTCTATTTTTTGGAATTTGATAGTAACAGGTTTTAAACCAAAAGTGGTATTTCATCATATTGATTTTTGGTATGTAACAATTTTAGAACCAAATCACATTTTGCTATGTACTCGACCCTTTAAAATGATGAGAAATTGTTATAGGGCCATTTAAGAAAAACGGGGCTGAACTAAAAAACCTCACCATTGTTTCAGATTTTCAATCGACAGATCAGATGAAGAAAGGGGTTAGAGTTAACAAAGCAAAATTGTGCACTATTTATGTTCTCACCAAGTGGTTCAATAGCTTCTAAATACATTTTCTTTGTTTCGAGCTTTTAAAAATCCACAGCAATCTTATATAATATCTAGTTTATCTCTGGTTTAATTCTTGTATGATATCATCCATAAAATTACAAATCCCATGAACTTATGTGTTTCATATTCTTCGACATAGGATCAACTTCGTCATGACTTTCCCGGAAATGTCAATTCAGTGCATGGCACTGTGAAGGTTTTAAGCAGTGTGGTGCAACTCAATTGCAGCAGCCACAACTTGAAGTCACTAGCCGACGAATGCTCAAGAAGATTTAGGGAAGAATCTTTTCTAACCAGGAGGGACTTATGCAGCACACCATACGTATCTGGGATTTTAACGTATATTTGCGATTCCTTTTTTTTTGTTTGTTTTACCAATAGCAACCTAACCTAGGCAGATAGCGAAAGTATGAGAAGAGGAGGGTTTCGTGTGTTGGATATGGTGAAACCATACCGGATTTCATTTAGAAAATTTAAATATTTTATTCATAAAGACCAAATCGAGTTTCAAGCAAACTGCAATCATCCAACCAACCCAAATACCAATCAGATGAACTACAATTTCATTTTTTCGGATTTAATAACATGAGTGCATTTTCGTTAATTCGAATTAAATAAATGAGACAGGGGCATAGGAGTTGTTCCATAAATTACATAGTTGTTCCATCATGCAAATTCAAACAACATAAAAGTTAAAAGTTACTGCAAATATTGTTAAGCACTACCACATCCTCCACTTGAATACTTTTTTTGAACGTTATCCTCCACTTGAATACTTCCATCGACAGAGTCACTGATTTTCCTAAGATACAATTATACAACAAATATGTTAATCATTTGAATATTTATGTACTACAAGTAAAATATAAATACATTTACCTAATCTGGATTAGGTGGATTCGGTATGTTGGAGAAGGTTGGATTTGGTATATTAGCAAAAGCAACAGCAAAACTTGCAGCCCATGCTCTTGCCTAAGTATTTAGTTAACATATTAATTCTATATACCAAAGTATAGTAATGTAATTTAACTAAAAATTATATAATTACCTGTTCACCAGTTGAAGTACCAATTATTTGCTGGATGAATGTAGTCATTCCTTCGACTTGATCTGATAATTCATTCACTTGTGTCTTCAGCTCAACAACCATTTCAGAATTTTCTATATCTTGTCTTGTTGCAGTTGAGCGGCACACTAATTTTGAAAGTGTAGGTCCACGACCAACACATCTTACTCGTCCTGGACGCTCTGGACCAAAAACTTGAGCATATTCATCATCCAAACTAGCTGTAACATTGTTTGTGTTGTGCGGGTTTTGGATAACAATGCAGTAAGTGCTTCCTAATAAACAAATAAAAGATAAATGTCTAGTATAATTAACTCACCAATCAATGGAATTTTTAAATAAAACTAACTGCACGTTGTTTTGCTTCTTCACATACAAAGCTTCCATTAGGTTTTGTGCGAGTCTCGATGAAAAACACAGTTCGGCGTGGTGTTTTTCCAGTCTTGATTTTCTTTGTAAAGATACATGCATAAAAATATACCATATTAGTATATTAATTAAACTAGCTTTATACTGAAACTAAATTTACTTACAATCTCATTTCTTCTTCTTGAAAAACTCTTTCTTCCACAGACAGGCATGGTATGCTTTTCTGGTTTTTTGTATTCCGCTCTTGCATTTTCTGAAATTTCACATACATAAATAGTTACTTAATATTTTCTATACAACTATTATAATTATTTAACAAATCAACCATACCTTCCACTTTTCAGTGAATCTCATATGGACGAAATGACCCCACTGATTTTCTGGAACCTTCTCAGGTCAATTCTCCAATGTCTCGGTTAGAGTATTTCACTTGCATTCTTTCCAAAGACGGAGTTTGACATCCTTGCATCTACTGCCTAATGCACCCATCACAAATGTTTTTCTCATTTGTGGATCATCAAACCTGAACTTGGACTGAATAAATAAAACATACAATGATTCATCGGACAAAAATAATATCTTAAAAATAGCTCAAATTATAACAATTTAAAATATGTTATGTGTTACCTGAATTACTTCCCATGCCTTGTTCTTAATGTGAGGATTAACCAACCTCCAGTCACTGTAGTTAATGAAATATTACTATTTTGTGAATTTTCCTTTTTTATGAGATCATATTATATATACATATATTTTCGTTTTTAAATTAGTTTTTAAACTTTATAAATGTTTCATTTTTTATTTTATATTGTTATTTGGAAAATTTTAAAAAGGAAATAATATTGTTTTAATGTAATTTTTAATTCATTAAGAGTATCATAGTAATCAACCACCGTGAGAATAAACGTGAGTGCGACACCTAGGAAATTGACTTCTCAAATAATATTATAGAGATATATATTGGTATCAATTACAAATCTTATATATTAAAACAGAAATCATGACTTATTTCATGTGTGATTTTTTTTATTTAGACATCCCTTAGAAAATTGCTTAAATAAATCTTTTGTATACATATTTGAATTATTCTAAACAAACAAATCAAATAGATATTCTCAGATTTTCTCTTAGTTACATCCCAATAAAATCTTTTCAAATATTTTTATTTACAATATAAATATACATTTGTATTTATTTAAAATATACCTTTTAAATATTTAATTAATTTCATAATTATTTATAATATACATGTATATTTCACTTTTACTAAAATAAACATTTTAAGTATCTTATTAATTTTTAATTATATTAAACTCAAGTACAATTTTGTATTAAATTTGTGATATTAATTTAATATAATATTTTAATATAGGTTGATATTAATTACACTTAATATAGGTTATTCAGTCAAAGATTTAAATCATACATATAATTCGATTAACATATATGTATGATCAAAACCTAAAATAAAAGTATAAAGGAATTAATATCTAAGTTAATAGTAAGTTGAATGGAATTTGTCGTAAATATCACATAATGTAAGGTTTTAATTAGTGTTCATGTATTAATAAGAGAGATATCACTAACAATTTGAAACAAAAAAAAAAAAATACATGAATGCAATCTATAAAATTGTTGTGTTTAAAAATATATAATAAACTATTAATAATATGATAAATATTAAAATTATATGCCACTAATCATGTAAACCAAATAGTTACAGTCACACCGATAAAAATCGTTTTTGAAACAGACTGATTTTTGACCTTGATCCGACTCATTAACAATAAGATGTAACTGCCATGTTCTGCCACATTACACAATCTGGATAGGGAGAGCTCTTAAATACGGTGGTGATGGGCCTGATGGCGGAAAGCCGTACGCAGTCAAAACTATTTTTTAATATAAGGTCATATTATGTGTTGTAAAATCATGAAGCAGAAACTTTAAGACGATGACGACTAACATAGTGTTGCAAATATAATCTCTAAAACATACATAAATATTCGACTAAAGAAATTTTTTTTCATAGAAGCATGAATACATCTTCCATGATGGTTCATCAAAATATTAAAAAATATAATATTAGACTCACGTTTAAGACTTTAGCTTAGTTTATTCGAAGAATAAATGTAGAAAATAATACTCATAACACGTATATATAGATGGATGTGTTGACCAATTCTAATAGGACATAAAATTTAGTTAACATTAAATTATATTGCTTGTGTAGGAAGTGCTTGTGTAGGGTCAAATGGCTGATGCTTGTTAATGACTTTTACTTCATTGATTCAGTCTTGTTGACAAGCTTTGATTTATCTTTGATCCTATGGGGTCTTTATCTTCTTTTTTTTTGCGGCTCTAAGGATCAGTTTAGTTATGTAGCAGAATAGATTTCAAGTTTTCTTGTAATCGAACCTTCATTCTTTGGTTAGTGATGTTTACATTTCTTGGTTAACAACAAAATACAGTAATTTTAGAAAAAAATGTGGCAGGATAGGCAACCATACTCTAAACCTTGTCAACAGACATTCTCTAAGACACCTCTCGCATCATCCTAATATGACCACAGAAACAGCAAGCATATTTTAACATCTTTTTATCTTTCTTTTTCACATGCGAAGTCTAAAAAACAGACTTCAATACCCATTTTTTCTAGACCAAAGATTGTTCACTTGCTCAGTCATCATGATTCCTTTACGTTTCACCAACAATAATAATGAAAAGCAACATTCCATAGTCAAAAAGAAAAAAAAAAGAAGAGGATCGTGTCTACAAAGGTTCACAGACCGGTTCACGGGCCGGTATGACGGAAGATGAGAACCGACCGGTAAAGGGCAACTAGGTGGAGTAAGCAGATGAAAGCAATGAAGACATCATCAATAAGTCCAACCACGCCCACAACTCCTAAGAGAAACAAGTAAGCCATAATTTGTGAGAAGACAGTAAGATAAAGACATCATGATTACTAAGAAAGAAAAAGACATATCACTTTCTGAAATGAAATCTACAGGGCTGATAATGTAAAGCGCAGTTAGTAGCATCTGCAACCAATGAAAAGAAGTTGTGTTAACTTAACGTAGAACATGACTTGTGTAATAATAAGAGAGAGATCAAAGTTAGGTCGGAGCATAACTGCGATATAGAGCCGGGCTCTCGTGACACGAGGAAGTGTTCTTTGGGAATTCATTAGTTCACGCAACAGTCTCCTTAGTAGGAACGGAAGGTCCTGCAACATCTGGCAAGAGAAGAAGAAGAAGTTTCAGTATCTCAAAATTAAGACTTGAGAGTGCATGAATAGATTACCTGAAGTAAACTAGCTGTTCTTCCACGAAAACGTCTGTTATACGACTCGAGATCACGCAGAAGGTCTGGGGTTGTGTCCTCCTCCGTAGGAACAAGGAGAGTAATAGTACGGCGACACAAGGGGCAACTGCAAGGCTGCGATGTGGATCTATGCCTCCACACGAGCATAATGCAGCTTCCTTTACAAGGATCAAAGGAGAGTTAAAAGAGAGACAGAGAGCTATTCTTAACGCGTTTGCAATGGAAATCAAGAAAAAACTCATACCAAAGTCAGTAACGTTTGACTCATAAACCAAACTCGGGGCAAAACAAAAGATCGGTCCACATTACAAAAACGAAGATGAATCTTACTAGAGAGCTTTCTCTTGGTTAAACACAAGCATACTGAACAAGACTCACTGAGAACAAGATGATATAAAATGCAAGGATAATAGAGTACAATGGTCATGACGACATTAGCATGAAGCAAAAATAAAAGGGTCTATTTTATTTTATTTTATTTGTCAAAGAAACTCACTGAAGCTACGAACACAACCTATCCCATAAACAGTAATCGGTCATGAAATCAAGTCGAACAAGAAGTTGGAGCCTAACATCGTTTATTCAGAACTCTGCAGTTGATAATCTAAATGCAACACGAATCGCCACAATGAGAGCTGTATAGATAGATCAGAGTATAAATAAATAGTCAAAAATATTATTATAATAATAACGAGAGATTTGCGGAAGAAGATATCTTTAAGTTAGATATCTTTAATCTTAACAAAAATCATTTAAGGAATATTCTCTAGTCTATTAACATAAAGTCATCATTAGCCGCAAAAAGATAGGAAAGTAAGCTTAAAATTTTTTCCACTTCGGGAAATGAATGGAAAAAGTCGAATCCGATCTCATGGAACAGAATCGAATATAAGACTAGAGAGGGAGACAAGGGTTACCGCAGAACCAATGAGAGCAATTGGCTTGGAAAGGAGCCGTGAAGGGAGAATGACATATCGAGCAAAAATCGTTCTCCGGCGGCCTATTCATTTCCTCTAGGCCTGGGAATTTGACTTTTTACCCGCGGGTCCCGCCTCATTTGACCCGTTGCGGGGCGGGTGCGGATCAAAAAATTTGAAAAAAATACGGGACGGGTTGTGTGCGGGTTGGATATATTTTCTGCGGGGCGGATGCGGGTCAGTCAAATTTAAATCGCGGGTACTTGCCTGTCCGCAAATTTTTTATTTTTTTAAAAAATTATTAAAAAATATGATTTTATTTTTAAAAATGATTAAAAATTACGAATATAAATATTATTTTAATTAAAATATATTATTTATATTATTTTTAAAAAAGAAAATTAATAAAAATATATAAAATAATTATTTTTGTAATTTTTAATATAACCCGCGGGTCCCGCGGGTTACCCGCTAATGTAAGCGGGACGGGTGCGGATAAATTTATTTCTATTCGCGGGTCAAGTGGATTAAATTTTTGAATCGAAAAATGATTCAATCCGCAGCGGGACGGGGCGGGTCGACCCGCGAACCCAGACCTAATTTCCTCCTTCCGCCGTTCTCTATTTTTTTTTTTTCAGAAATTCGTTACAAAATAAGTAAAACAACTTCAGAAAATACGTGAAGAGTGAAATCTACGTTCTATTTTTAAATACGTGAAGAGTGAAATCTACGTTCTATTTTTAACCGATCGATGGAGATTACCTGAGCTTGATCGGTACTGATTCTACATGCTCCTTCGCATTTTATTTTTTTTTATTTTTTTTTTTGAGAGAGAGAGAGAGAGAGAGAGAAACGAAGTTTTTTTTTCCTTTCTAGATCGATCGAGATGTTTGGGAGTCAAAACGTCGCTTACGTTTTCTCAGGTTTGAAAATCAAACATAACATGGGCCTGGGCCAATTTTTACTAAAGCCCACCGTTACACATTTTTAATCTAATAATTATGTAGAAAACGGATGTGTAATGCAAAATATTGCTAGAAGACAATGAATGATAAAAAGATCATGAATGACTAAGATTTAAAATTATATTAATATATACTTACTATGAAATTAATGTTTAAATTGATTATTTTATTTGTAATCGAAACTATGATGGTATAATTGACGAAACTATTGATACACACTCTGCTATCAAACAACTTATCGGGGATATTGCAGTTTCAAATCAGATCCTCGATAATAATATAAATGAGATAATGTGAACAATGATTCTTCCCTAGCACAAGTCGTCTTTGTTGTTTACATAAATGTTGGACCCAGTTTCGACTACATGAGAGCTCTTTTTTCCTTTTTTTTTTTTCCTGATTCAAAACAACGTCGTATAGATCATATCAGCTTACTCAACTATAAACCAGTCCACCACGTTTTATAACAAAAAGGGGAATTAGATTCAACGTAGTATTGTGATGATGAAGATAGTTAGTTTTAGGCTTCTCTTTTCTCCGAGTCACTTTCTCTGTTTCTTCTTTTTTTTCCCGTAGGGTATACATTTTTTACGTAATGGATTGATTGCCTTTTCATCATTTTAAATCCTTGCAAAACTTGAATCAGTCATCATCTCATTTTTCTTCACCTAGTCTCCCTTATTTCCATTAATATTCTTCCCCAACTATTTAACCACCACCATCCTAGCTTGTTTCCTACTAAACTCTTGTATAAATCCATAAGCATGTATACACGGTTTTCTCTCGGTTCGCATCACTCCTCACTTCTTTACGACGGAAAACATCGTTCGTTCAGCAGCACAATGATAATGGACATCTTTCAATCTATAACATCATTTGTTTTTAGCTAATTTGGCAAATAACATTTACCCATTAATGAGTACCTATTGAGAATATTAGCTAATTTGGCAAATCCAATGTGTAAAATTAGAATGTTTTATTTGATTTTCAGAATTTTTCATTTAATGACAAGTCACTTCCATGATTCTAAAAAGTTGATGTGTCTAACTGCTAGAGATAGTCTAGCTTTACTATAGTGTTGATTTATTTATTCTCCCTTGGGAGATTTTTTTTTCTTATGCATTTCCAAGAGAGAGAAAAAAAAACAGAAAATATGCGCATAAAACATATCATATCTCCAATCCTCCTCTCTTGTTGGGTCCTTTGCTAAGTTGCCTTATCTTTTGATCTTGTATTGCTATTCGTACTCTTACTAGTCACTGTTTAGAGTTCTGTATTTAGCTCCAGTGAATCGATTTTGCTGGCTTTTTGTCTCTAGAAGAACTGTTGTTCTTGCTAGCTTTAGGTTCTGAGAGTACTTGATACTCGTCAGATTAGTATTTCAAAAACGTATCCCTCCCATGTATTCTTCCTATGATCAATGAAACTTCCAGTGTGAAAAAAAAAAAAAACATATCACAACTTGTGTGACTAGTCGCATATAAGTCGAATGATGATTACAAATTTTGATCATAAATCAAAGTCCTATTTATTTGATTAGATAAAACGATAAGATAGTATCACGTCACATTGCGGTACTTTACTTTCTTACTATTATCTTCTTTCATACTTATCTTCATGCTTCAAAAAAGCACTAGCTATCGTATGGTTTTTGGGTGTAATTCGTGACTTAACATTGCGATGTTGTCAGATGCTCATGGGGGTTTTAAATACATAAAGAAAAAAAAAATAGAGAATGAAGAGAGGAATAAGAATATAATGGTAATGTAGAATATCTGAATATATCATGACCTCAACAAGGCGGAATTTACGTAATATCACTAAAATTTGCGTAGATGTTTCTTTTGTATCTTTATAAACCATTTTTTAAGTCATATAAGATCAAAGATCTTACGAATGCTCATTGGAGAAAGGAAAAAAAAACATGCATGAAAACAAGTTATATATTAAACTAGGTGTTTAATATATTTTCAGTTTAGTGTGTAGTGGCGAAGACTTCATGACTCGGTGGCTAGTTCCTTGTCAAAAGTGTCGAGAAACTGATAAATGGTTGTGACGGCAAGCAAGATTCCAGTCCCTGAGCCAATAGCTCCGGTGAGGTCGGCAAGAACAGTGAGTGCACCAATGCACATTCCTCCAAAGGCGGCTGCTGTTGGGATGTAGCGGTTAAGCTCCTTGTGCATATTGGAGTCTCTGTGCCCAGCCATCCCCATCCCTTGATTCTTGAGCTGCTTGGCCACGTCTCTAGCGGAAGATCCAGAGACTTCAATCCATGTCTTCGATAGAAACGCACAAGTAGAGAGTATGAAGACAATGTAGAAGAGTGCGTGGAAAGGATGAGCAGCCATATCGGCCAGGCTTGATGGAGCTGTGATCAAGTAAGCGAGACCACCGACTGGTGTGGGTCCTCTCCACTGTCCCAGCAAGTTTACCAGGAAATTTCCGCCGAAGTTGTTGTAGAGAAGCTGAGAGATGAAGTAGAGATTTGAGACTAGAGCGGATTGGAGAATGATGGGCATGTTTGAGGTGTACAAGAGCTTGATCGGGTAGCCGCCTTGTCGGGAGTTCTTTGACCAAACAGGTAACACAACGCGGAAGCCTTGGAAGTAGACAACGATGAGGAAGACCAAGACTGTTGCAAGCAAATTTGTAACGTTTGGAAGGCTCTGTCTGAAGAAAGCTTGTCGGATGCTTGACTTGGTTATCAGGTTATGGAAGAGCGAGATCAAGGCGCCTTCAAATTCAAGTCCAGACCGTCCGATGTTGTTGAATGTGACGGGGCTAAAGGCTTTCCATATAACGCTCTCGCAGAGGCTAGTCGCTATGAAAAGGGAGATCGCTGAGCCAAGACCATAGCCCTTTTGAAGAAGCTCGTCAAGACACTGAAGGATGACTCCGGCAAAGACAAGCTGGAGAACGATGAGAAGTGCGTTTCCCACGCCGAGCTGTGCAACTGGACCGTACATACCAGAGAGGACGTATGTCACGGCTTGACCTAAGGCGATCAAAACACCGAGAAGCTTCTGAGCAGCGTTCAAGAGAGCATGATCCTCCTCCTCGGTGACCTGAATAATCTTTGAGCCAGTCAAGAGCTGCATCACGAGCCCTGATGTGATGATGGGACCGATACCGAGCTCCATGAGGGTGCCACGGCTCGATGCGAGAATGGCACGCATCCAGTAGAACGGATCCGCACCGGTGGTGGAGTGGATACCGTAGAGAGGAAGTTGACTACAAACGAGAAACACGAAGAGAGTGGTCAGGGTATAGATGACCTTTTCTCTCAATGGAACCTTCTTCTTCTTCTCAAAAGCACTCTGCACTTCTGGTAGATACGGCAAAAACGGTTTCACCATATCCAACACACGAAACTTATTTGCCATATCTCCGAAAATATGTGCCTTTGTTTATGCTTTACGCTTTAGAACAATAATGAATCAAAACTTATTTCTTATTCAATATCTCAAAGAATGTTTCTCAATAATAATAATAGAGATCACAAGTGTGATAATCAAACTAAAAACTTTAAGAACTTATTTGCTATGCTCTTGGTCTCTCTCTATTCCTTTGTTATTTGCTTTGTATCGGATGATTTAAACCTTCACCTATGACCTTCTTATATAGCAGATTAGTATTCCTTTTCCTATATGACTTGCATCATATAACTAACTTCCTAATCACAATTGTCTTATTTACGTGAAAAAGGAAAACTAGCTGACTTTGTTAAATTGGTTATAAGATATTAATTAACCATCTATTTGTAACCGGCTAAAATTATATATTTTATTGGCTAAATATAACATTAGCTTTCCAATAATTCACAATAGCAAACCTCCAATAGTCCATTGCACATAATAAAATAAAATAATCAACAACTGATCAAAAAGTTGGTAAATATAAAATAACATTAATTATCCGGAGAAGTCATATATATTAGACAAACAAGATTATTTTAAAATAAAGGAAAGAAAATTAGAATGACTCAAATTAGTTTAGAAATTACTAGGATAACTCATAAAGGTTTGTCGGAAGTGACGGAGGTGAATTTGAGTTAGGGTTTGTCGTCTTCACCCGATTAAAGTTTTTTGATTCTTTAGAAAAGAATATCCTTTGACCAAAAAAAAAGAAATTTTAATGGCAAATTTGTGAATACTAAGATAAAAGGGGTTTTGTGTCTTTTTGCTTGATAGTCGTGTTATTCTAGTAATTACAAAGTTATAAGAATTAATCTAGTAATTTGATGTATAATTAGAGTTATTATAAGTAATTTCTCTAAAATAAATGATATAACATGTATTTGTTACAGTTCATCTTATCCAGTTCAGATATATATATATGTAATCAACACAGTAATAGCACAAGTCTCTCTTCAACAGCTGATACATCAGCATTTTAAATTGAGATATGGAGCAGCCAAGTGAATACATGAAAAATCTTCAAAAACCAATCAAAACATTTTGTGATTACACATCATAATACACATAAGCTTGATTTTTGTTGTCGATATTTCTTCTTTTCTGTGTATTTTTTCTCCAAATTTCGTTTTTGCTCTCTTAATTGGATCATCAAATGGATACTTTCTTCTTCCCCAGCTTTAGACTCTTCAAGCGGTTTATCAATATGTTCCCAATGAAACAATGGAGGAAGTTGCATACATGATGAAATCGGTTGAGTTCCTTGGAAGAAATATACCTTCACAATTCAAAACTCCAGCTTTGTGGAACATAATATTTCTCTCATGAAAATCAATAACGACAAGAGAGAGTTGTGTATTACATTCTTATATAAGTTCTCTAACAATCTCTTGATTGTATTACTATTTCCATAAATAATGTAAAATCCAAATGTTCAAGCGTTGGCCTTTGTGGCACATAATCGAGCAAAATCTGAATAGTTTTATGCTAAGGTTTGTTAACTGAGATTCACTTAGGTTTCATGATTTCAGAGATAAACTGTTTTTCTGTTGCACTGCAACAATGATCTTGAATAGTTTACCTTGACCACGGGATAAAATTGAGAACATTAGGGCAACATTATCAATTGTCCCAATTTCCATGTCCTTAGAGTTTTTAATTATTATTTGTAGATTAGGACTTAGTTAAGGACTTTTTGTTAAAATAGTGATTATTGGTGGGACATCGTCCTTCATAACCGTCTTCTTCTCCTCCTCTCCCGACACGATCTCTTTCCAGACATCGTCTGCACTACTCTTCCTCCCTCCGCCGTTGTTGATGCTGTTCCTGTCTCCGTTGCTCTTCCGATCAATATTCATCGAATCAGACGCGAAGCCGTAATCGTGTACCGTCGCATCGTAATCGAAACTAGTCCTGGAGTGATCGCCGGCGTGAGGATCTCGTCTGAGATGGAGGTTGGATCTTACGGAGGGAGAAGACGAGGCGATTAGATACAGGAAATGCGGTTCGGCGGAGGAAGTGGCCGGAGAGACGGCCGATGAGGACTCTCTTCATTCTCAGCATGACACGTCTTTCCTAAGGACGAGCCACGATATATCTTAATTAAGGACGTCCTTCGTATTATTGCATCTTTTTTATTTAATTTAATTACAAAGAAAGCTAAGGACATTGCTAAAAGTAACCGATAATCATGCTCTTACATATATTATGAAGGAAAAAACATACCCTTGACAAAAGAAAAATGAAGGTAAAAAACATATATTATGAAGAAGCTTAAGGTTTATGTTAGTGGTTCTAACAGTGTAGGGACCCATGTCTATTGAAAGAAAACTATTTGTTCTTCTCTAAAATGTGTAGAAAAAAGATGAAGTGACACATGTGATTTAGATTTCAAGGAGGGTTAAGATGATGATGTTCTTATGATTGATTCAACCACGAAGGTTAGAAGATATCAATCTATCATTGTTAAATCTAAGGATGTGCTAAGTTTTATGTGGAGAAATGTCCTTCTTCTGAGGTCTCTCTTTTGTACGAGTAAAAGCTAGCATCTGCTTACGGAACCTTTGCTATACTGATTTTATTTTATCTAATTAGTGATTTTGATGTAAGTTTTATGATTTACTTAGAATCGATAATTTGGAGTTCCTTTTGGTGGGTGCGACTGTTGTAAGATATATAGCCAAGCTCTCAATATTTGGGAGATTTTCAAATGAAGACCGTTTTTGCTGTTGATTGAAACACCGATGAGACCTGAGTGAAGTCGATTCCACTAGTTTCAAACGGAGTAGAGCCAAGCTTGCATGATCAACTTCAAAAGAAGTGAGTTATTGAGTAAGGTTTGTATGTCTTACTCAAGAACTTAAGAAGTCAACTGCCGAAAAGAGTGGAATAATCTGGTCACATGTTCATGCAACAGCAACCGTTGGAAGGAAGTACTTTGATATAAGTACAAAGTTTAACCAAATAAGTTTACAAAATACAGAATGGACTCCTCATATTAATAATTTCAAGTTTATTGAGGAAGCGTGGAGATTAAAAAGCTAACAAGAATAACAACAAAATCTAATCCTAGCCATCAAGTTTTCTAAAACCATTTCTTATGTTTTTACAGAAGTTCTGATAAAAACCGTCTTGCGCTGTATATTCAACAAAGATCAAAATAATTTCTTAACTGGTTACATATATGAACACATGTGATGAACTCAATAATGTTTTTGTATTAATATTATAAATATAAACTAACAAAAGGAAAATAAATTTAACAAATTTGTAAAGTTGGGACAAAATGGATCTTCCCTAATTTTTTCAACCATTATTATCTCACTGCAAAAATAGTATGAATCTATATATAAAATCAATTTATGAGTAATCCCGTAGCGCGGGTATTCACCTAGTATATACCAATTATCGAGTTATGTTTAACGGTTGCTTGTTATGTAAGTTACTAGTCGGTTGACTTAAATAACACATTCTCCATATATTATTATCACTGTAAGACTCAAATCTTAAAGTTATTCTCAAATTTAATAAATTAAGGAGAAATTTGGAGTCCTACCAAAAAAACTTCTACGTATTTAGGCATTTACCAATTGAGGAAAAAGGTGTGACTGTTTAATGGTTGTTTTTACTCTGATACCCCTACTACTAAAATTAATAGTCTTTCGTGTGTATCTTCCAAATCTTTTAATTTGATTTAGCAAATCTTATTTACTGCCAAAATATCTTTTCATAGATTTTCTCATTCAAACTACATATTAGTTTTTGGTTTGACAATTTTTGTTCGAATGAACTATTATTGTGCAGTAGAAAAGATTAGGACAAAGAAACGAGAAGTTGGCAGAGCAACGAAATCCGTGTCTCATCAACTTCGTTGCATATTGTGAAGCTCTTTGCCGCTGCGTATCTGGTGAAGCCCTCGGCAGCGGCATATCCGGCCAAAATCTTCCGCTATGCGTCTCCGGTGAAGCTCCCACCGCTGCGTCTTCGGTGAAGCTCTCGGCTGTTCCGTCTTTGGTGAAGCTCTCCGCCGCTGCATCTTCTATGAAGCTCTCCGCCACTATGTCTCCGGTGAAGTTCTCGGTCTCTGCATCCCCGGTCAAGCTCTTGTACCCCTGCGTCTCCAGTGAAGCCCTCCTCCGCTGTGTCTCCGACGAAGTTCTTCACCGCTATGTCTCCACTTGATATATATGTTATATGTGTTGTAGGGTTGACGTGTCATATAAGATCTTCTTGTTCGTTAACCGTGTAAATATTATATTGACTGTATAACAATTTGACATTAAAAACTATCAGATTTTAATCTCAAGTAACTCATTTTTTAAAGGTGTATATATACTGTTAGCCGTCTAACAATTTGTCGTGATCAACGAAACATTGCTTAAACATTACTTGTATATTCATTTCATATATCATAGTTATGTATCCACAATATGGAGTCAAACTCATTAACCGGTCAATATTTACAATTGACGGATAATTCTAACAATATCCGGCTAAGATGAATTTTAGTACATTATCGTTTAGGGTGAAAGGAGAAGTTATCCAGTTAACAAGATACATAACTGTATAAGAAATCAGTTTTCTAGATAATTTGTTTACACTTACGTGGAGGTGTAGGGGTAGGGTTGGGAATAAGTGTGTTGGTATAAGGGTTTAGATAACCACACCAAATAATACTACGCCCTAAACCCTTAATAATAAACGCTTAACCCAAACAATAAATCCACTGCCCTGAACCCTAAACCTAAAATACTAGACCTTAAACCCAATATAAATCCCGAAACCCAAACCTACTGACTAAACCTTAAACAATGAACCTAAAATAATAAACCCTAAACCCAATAGGAACCCCGGAACCCAAAACCTAATGTCCAATCCCTATTGTACTTAGGGTTTAGTCTTTTGGGTTTAGGGTTAAGGATTAGACATTAGGGTTTGGGTTAAAGGGTTCATATAGGGTTTAGGGTTTAGTATTTTGGGTTTAGTGTTTAGTGACTAGGGTTTGGATTCCGGGCTTCCTATTGGGTTTAGGGTTTAGTATTTTGGGTGTAGGGTTTAGTATTCAGGGCATTGGATTTTTTTTTTGTTTTGGTTAAGCGTTTACTAACCTATGTACCCGTAATATAGAAACAATCGAATTGGCCGGTCAATAGTTACAACACTCGGTTCATTCAGAAAGTATCCGGCTAATCGGAAATTTTAAATGTTAGAACGAAGATGTTAGCCGGTTAAATCTATAGTAAACTGTATACGAATTTGGTTTTCTACATAACTTGTTTACACTTATGTTAGGGCGGAGGTGGTTGGGTTGAAAATAAGTATATAGGGTTTAGGGTATAGTAATATAGGATTTATGGTAGTATCTGCTTAGTTGTATATTCAACTAAATACTCATCTAACAAAATATGGTACTGGTTATAATTTAATACAACCGTTTTCTAAATGTCATTTAACAAAGTAAGATTTCTCGGTCACTTTAGCCATACAATTTTAATGTTAGTAAACAATATTTTCTGATAGTTTACACTCAGTTTTCTGATTATATAATGAACGTGAATCATGAATTAGAAATTACGAGCATTTTATAAAACAGAGCCGTACCTTTTATTTATTATCACAAAGCATTTTACAAACACTAATTTTAACGTAAAGAATGTTTATTTACATATATTCTAATAAGCTAAACTTGAGCTAATCTCATTTGTGATTTGCAAAAAAATAATTTGAAATGCAAGTGGCAAGTAGCTATACTAAATATTTGATATGTTCATGTCAGAAAATGAGTGGTTGTGGATGGAACAACACATGATACTATACATACTCGTTTATCAAAGTAAGTTTTGCAAATCTTAATTGAATCTTCTCATAATCTTTCCGAATCTAAATATATCATGTTGTCAGAATAGAGTTCATGTGTAGTAAGGGTCTTTGGTATATCCTTAATTTTGCTATCTTTCATTGTTTTTGAGCAAATTACCTCTAAATTAAGTAGTGTTTTTTTCCGAACACAATTAATAAATTAAGTAGTGTTTATCAATTATTTGGGTATTGTTATTGCTAGCTGAATTTTTTCATCAGTGGTCGGTAATTACTTCATCTTTCATTTTATGTTATACACCTTTGACTCGCTCGCTGCCACTGGCAGTATCAGATGCCAGTCACGGAGCTTGAGGATCCCAGAGCATACGGAGGAAATCTTTGTCTCCACCTTAGATCTGTAATCTTTGATGAGTGTCATGATGTCCTCGTTGTTCTTGTTTCTTCGTTCTGGTCAATCGAAGCCACAATCCCCCACGCGTGAGTAAAGATCTCATCACGTTCTTGTAGGCAACTGAGAGCTCCTCCACGGTTAGATCCCCCGCCGGAGTGGGGCCTGTCAGCAGAGCCGTGCCTGAGTACAAGCCCATCAAGCATGTGCTTCAGGAAAATACAAAAAAGAAAAAATACAAAACGATCAAAACTTGGTCTTCGTTGAAATAAGAAAACAGAAACAAGTGAAGAGGACTCACCGGAAACACCATAATACTACTATCATGAACCTCTTTGAGATTTTTGCTCACGATTTGAATTTTTTTGGAAGTTGGTAACAGATACGAGAATGCCAGTGGGTAAAAAAAAAAGATTTGGATTTTCGTTTGAATGTGATATTAACGGCTAATAAGAATTGATGTGTTGGAGAGAGAAAGATTGATGAAAAATTGTCTTTATTAGTTGCTGGCTGAATGATGCTACGAAGTTTGAGTCGTTTACTCTTTAGGCCACATTTTAGTTTTCTCTTGTAGGATAAGAAATTTGATGAAAAATTGTCTTTATTAGTTGCTGGCTGAATGATGTTATAAAGTCTGAGTCGTTTACTCTTTAGGCTACATTTAAGTTTTCTCTTATAGGATAAGACATTTTTCACTTTCGAGCATACTTTCACGGAAAACAAGATAATATCTAGACCTTTTTACCCTTACTGAAAAAGAACGAAAAATAGGCTTCTACATTGTAGTAATCTTTAGATTTTTTTTAGGGAATTTGCAGTAGATAACCATATAAACAAATTTAATTAGGTAAACGGATATGACACTGTTGATTTTTCATAATACCAATAATACCCTATTCTAATTTGGAGACAAGCATATGCATAGGCCTGACATAACCTTGTCTTCATATTTCGTGCTTTAGCTATCTCTTTTTCTCTCTCTCTTTTTTTAATCTTTCTCCTTCTTTCTACTTTCTGAATTGATCGATGAAAGTCATTTGCTTCTTACATAATTAAAGAACATTTTTTATGACAAAGAATCTCATAAAATCCTGCAAATTCTAAATTTCTCAATCGGTACTGAAGTTTTCTCCATTTATTTGGTAAGAATCCAATCTCTCTACCCTGTTCTTGATTCATTTTTATTTTGGATATTGATTGATCTTTTCGGGAATTGAGAAAACCTCTAAAATCATCTTGTGTTTGCAGACTTGCAGCGTTTGTCCAGACTTTTCATTTTGTTTCATCACCGAAAATAGATTTATTCTTGTTTCAGTTCAATCTTTGATCTAGCTTCATGTGCTAGGAAGAGGAAGAAAGAAGTTATGTTTTTTTTTTAATTCAGAGAACAAGAAAGGTCGTGTTGGAGCTGATTATGTTAATTTGGTTCAGCATCAAAGAAATGTGTTATGTTTATTCAACGAAGACAGCTTCAAGTTGATTCGAAAATCATATTTTGATTCAAAGAATTAACTATAAAAATTTATGGTGGAGTCTGTTTCATTTTTGGTTTGGTTTGATGCTGTTTTTGTACTGTTGCAGATGAACTCGAGTCACCACCATAAACAACCATAGACGGACGTATCTCAGAGAGTAGGCTCGCTGGACGGATGGTGTTTTAGAGTTTTGGCACCAAAATCAAACCAAACATGAGTCTAAGAAACCAAACCAAGAAAGGCGATGATGATGGTGGTCGTTTGTGATAACTCTTCTCACATTTACAGAAGCTGAACTTGTGATATGAATTTTGAATTATTCATATATATGCTGTGTTTTATTGTTAGGTACCAGTGCATTGTTATAGAGATATCATATATTTTCTGCACATGTTTAGTCCTTCCTTTTAAATTTAGTTGGTGGCTCCGGAGGGTTGCCACACCCACTGGGATTCGCCGTAATGCTCGTTGACGATGCAGACAGTACGTTGGACGAAACAACCTCATAGAGGAATAAATATCTGGATATTTAACATATACATCTTAAATACTACTAACTTCAAAATGTACTATGTCACACGAATAATTATATAGATCTACAAGATGAATATAAACCCATTTTTGACCAAAAAAAAAGAATACAAACCCATTTTATATATACTTAATCAGATTCGTAATCTTATATCCGGTAATAATAGTCAATAAAATATTAAATTTACCACTAAAAAAATCATTGCTATATTATTGTAAACTTCTCCAGATTAAGTTTTATGTATCCGGATAAAGTATTAAGAATTTGACAAACAATTGAGTACAAATAATTTAGTTACTCATATATATAAATAAATATTTAAAAAACTGGATACAACATTACATCTCTGGATATTCGACATTTATATTACGAATATTTTGGATTAACACCATGGTTTAGGTTTTAATGTTTAGGATTAAAATTGCAAAAAAAAATTGACTTATTAATGCTGCTAGCAAAAAATTAAATCATAAACACTAAACTCTAAACTCTAAACAATTCTAAACTATAAACCCTAAATCCTCGGAGGATTTAGAGTTGACCTTCGAATTTAGTGTTGACCCTTGGGTTTAGGGTAGATGATTGGGTTTAGCATTGATCCTTGGGTTTAGGGTTGACCCTTGGGTTTAGGTTGATCCTTGGGTTTAGGGTTAACATTTGGGTTTAGGGTTGACCCTTGGGTTTATGGTTAACATTTGAGTTTAGGGTTTAGTGTTTAGGGTTAACGCTTGAGTTTAGGGTTTAGTGGATATATATTAACCAGTTTGCACTAATATATTATTTCAATTGAAGCTCGTTATTAATTCAGTTAACCAGATATATAGTTTTTATTTATTTTCATATTCTATGAGTATAATTCATAATTGTGTTGGATCAAGTGCTGAATGTAATTTTGAGTCACACTTATTATAATTGACAAAGCTATTTTACTCATTTTTTCTTCCAATAGATAATATTATTTAAAGATAGATATTGAAAACCACATCCGAGTATTTAAATAATAATATATTTAAAGTTAAAATACTGTTAAAAAGAAAATTAACAAAGGTATTCACAGATTTTAATACATTATCTACAATCGGTTATTGACTAAGTTATCAAGATATTAGTGTCATATATGATATTATGTTAAAATATTTTTAAAGATAGTTTATACACTAACATATTTAATAGATCCAAGCAACTTTAATTTTTTTGCAAACATATGGGTTAACATAATCATATTTGGATAGCTTTTAAGTTACCTACTTATTTAATTATAACGAACTACAGTCACAAGTTAGTTACATATGTAATATCCGGTGGTAACTAGATATTAGAAATTAATATTAGAGAATCTCAATCACATGTATAAAGAATCAAATGAAACATATACTAGGAATTAAAATCCGGTTATGTGTTGTAGGGGTGGAATTATTATCCGAGATCCGGATCCGATCCGAGATCCGATCCGGATCCGCTCCGAAAATATGATATCCGGATCCGATCCGATCCGAGATCCGATCCGGATCCTAAAATCACGGATCCGACGGATCCGGATCCGATCCGAATCCGGATATCTGGATTTTAGGTCCGATATCCGATCCGATCCGTTGTTTTAAATATATTAAATTTAAAATATTATTAATAATTATAGTTCATTTATTAATATTTATACATAAAATTAGTCTTATAATATTATATTTTAATTTTAATAATATTATATGCATAAATATATTTATAAATTTTGTAAAAATATTTAATTTATGTAATATTAATAGGTTTTTTGTATTTTAAAAAATATTTTTATTTTTTTTTAATTATTTTGACGGATCCGGATCCGAATCCGGATACCCGCGGATATCATGATATCTAGACGGGTATACGGTACCCGGATATCCGGAAGACACGGATCCGGATCCGGATCCTAAAATCACGGATCCGACGGATCCGGATCCGGATCTGGATATCCCGAATATCCCGGATATCCGGATCCGTCCCACCCCTAATGTGTTGTATATCTGGTTATTTATCGTATATTAATAAACAGTCAAATAAAACAGATAGTGAAAATTAATAATAAAGAATTTCAATCACATGTACTAAATCATAGATCATTACCATAGCCTTCAGCTTTTTTTTTCCTTTTCTGAAATATTTTTTTCTTCAAATGAACAGTTCATAAGCAAACTCCATCCGATAATCGATATGAATAGTAGCAGTGTAAGATCTCGTGGCCTATATCCATCCACATATTTAGATCAATAATCGAACATTTTTCAAAATATCGCGTTAATGATTTGGTTCTAATTGTTTTCAAAATTCCAAATTCATAATGGCTCGTCTCTGAGACGTTGCCAATGTCACTTTCAATAAAAATATTCAATTTTATATTGCTCCAGACAATAGCCCGACAACTATCTGGCTACGTATGCTTCTTCAGCGTGTCTATTGTTTTGTATAGGGGTAGTGTTGTATTTTTCACACCATGCACTACATGGTTTGCAAATTAATAAAAAATTTACATGATCACCTAATTTCTTCCAACAATTTCTATATTGAGCTCATTGAGCCTTTTTTTTATTTACTTAAATTTTATTTCTTATTTTACTCTGTAACTGTTCATTCCACTTATATGTTTTTATTTGTTTCTTTTTTTCAAATTTTAAGATATAAAAAGATAATTATTACATTAAATTACAATTTTTTCCTTTATATATTTTAACATCCACTTTCTATATTATTTATTAAAAATGTGGATATGGACGGGAAAATGTGCGAAAGGAAAAACATTAGACATGTCTGTGTTAGACATGTTCGTATGAATAATGTAAATATGGACATAAGAAATCGTGGACACATGGATAAGTAGTTTACGACATGTACATATGAATAAGTAGTATAGAACATGTAAATATGGACATAAGAAATCGTGGATGCTGAAAGCGTGGATATGAGATTGTAGATTAAGACAGCATGAACAAAGAAACTAGCACACATGTTATTCAGCTGTTATCGTTTAAACAGGATGCCAAAGATTTGAACCAATAAAATATCATAACCAACCAAAGACCGCAACACTTCACCTATAGTACCGATCCTATGCAAAAAAATCTAAACTGATAACAAAAAGTTACGTACCTTGCTAAGCATGACAACAAGCACACCTTCCTCTGTAAGTTTGATCTCCACCAAAATCTCATTTTTCAAAACATCTCCATTGTGAAATCAACAACTGCTGTCCACATGGATAGTCTTCGCTCTGTGAATCTTCAATATTCATTTTCACCGCCATTATCTTTAAAAACACAGAACACAAACATAAGAGCCTGTGGAGGTTAGTTTGAATCCTAAGCTCTGTTTGTAACAGAGTTGTCTTTCAAGAAGAAGAAGAAACCGTTGAAATTGGTCTGAAGCAAGACATGACTGAAGACTTGGTATCAAGGAAAAGGTTTCAACAGAAAGTGAAAGGTAAGTGTCTCAGTCTGAGACAGAGGGTTCAAGGCACAAGTTTTATCTTCCAAAACTCGTGATCTCTGTTACGAGGACAGAACCGTACACTGAAGCAACACACCAAAAGAGGAGACAAAGAATGCAGGCCTGCAACAAACCGTTTGCTCTTGGTGTTAATGGCGCAAAGGGACAAAAGGAACTAGAGACAAAGGAACCAGAGTTAGAAACTGATCATCCTAGTTAACTCTGGTTTGTTCTCAAAGATGGTCCCTTTATATACAGAACATGTATGTCTGTATTGCGTGTGTGTGAGATAAGAAAAAACAGAGAAAGAAGTGTAAAGATTAAAGGCTCAGGTTTTTGAGCAAGTTCTTAGTGGATTTTCCGGATCTTCTCCGGCGAGACGTAGACGTCCTCCCAAGGGCCCAAACTCGTTAAATTCCCTGTGTCTTTACATTTCATGTTCTGTTCTTTAGTTTCCAAACAAACACACACGAGAGATTTAACTTCAAACTGAGAGAGAGAACTTAACAAACAAAAAGAAAGAAACTTGTTTCATAAGTTAGCTTTAATCTCCACAAACTGGTATCAGAGCCAGGTTAAAGAGTGCTCATCTCAAGATCTGGAGAGATGTCTTCAGCAAGGGTGGAGATGGAAAGGTTTGATGGGAAGGGAGACTATATGCTGTGGAAAGAGAAGCTGCTGGCGCATCTGGAGATGATGGGTCTTCTGGAGGGTTTAGAAGAAGAAGTAACTTCTGAAGGTGGAGACTCAACAGCTGGAGAAGAAACTCTTCCTGCAGAAGTTACAACACCAGCTGCATCAACCACAGAAAAATCTCTTAAGGAAAAGAGAGGAAAGGCAAGATCTACTATCATCCTAAGCGTTGGAGATAACGTTCTCAGAAAAATCATCAAAGAGAAATCCGCTGCAGGTATGATCAAAGTCTTAGATCATCTGTTCATGGCTAAGTCACTTCCAAACCGGATTTATCTTAAGCAGAGACTGTATAGCTATAAGATGAGTGATGGAATGACTCTTGATGAAAATATAAACGACTTCTTAAGGCTGATAGCAGATCTAGAACATGTCAAAGTGATGGTTTCAGATGAAGATCAAGCTATTATCTTGCTTATGGCCCTACCAAAGCAGTTTGATCAGCTAAAAGACACTTTGAAGTATGGAAAAACGTCTCTGTCTCTGGATGAGATCGTTGGAGCTGTTAGGTCTAAAGAACTTGAACTGGGTGCAACTGGAAAGCTGACAAGACAGAGTTCAGAAGGGTTGTTTGTTCAAGACAGAGGCAGATCAGAAAAAAGAGACAGAGCCAGTGACAAGGGAAAGCACAAGAACAGGTCCAAGTCTAAGGGAAAGAAGACCTGTTGGGTTTGTGGTAAAGATTGTCACTACAAAAAACAGTGCTTTGTATGGAAAGAAAGGAACAAGCATCAAAGAGACAGTTCTTCAGAGAGAGGAGAATCATCAAATGTGACTGGACAGATCACAGATGCAGTTTCTCTTATGGTTTCAGAATCTTTGCTGTCACTTGAAGAAGAGTTTAACAAGATATGGATCATGGATACTGGGTGCTCCTTCCACATGACCCCAAGACGAGATTGGTTCATCACTCTAGATGAAACATGTACTGGAAGGGTGAGAATGGCGAATGACACATACTCAGAAGTTAGAGGAGTTGGAAGTATAAGGATAAAAAATGAAGACAACTCCACTGTCCTCTTAACCAACGTGAGGTATGTGCCTGGAATGTCAAAGAACTTAATCTCCATGGGTACACTAGAAGATCAAGGTTGCTGGTTTCAGTCTAGAGATGGAGTTATGAAGATTAACAGAGGCTGCAGGACACTAATTAAAGGACAGAAAATAGATACTATGTATGTTCTTCAAGGATCAGTTTTAAGTGGAAGTGTGAATGATGCTGTTGGTCCTAGAGATGAAACAAGACTGTGGCACAGAAGGCTTGGGCACATGAGTCAAAAGGGTATGAAAGCACTAGTGAAGAAAGGATATCTGGACAGTTCAAAGGTAACAGACATGGAGTTTTGTGAAGACTGTATTTATGGGAAAGCACACAGAGTAAGCTTTGGAGCTGGAAAGCATGTTACAAAAGGAAAGCTTGACTACATACACTCAGATCTATGGGGATCTCATAATGTACCTCTGTCATTAGGGAAGTGCCAGTACTTCATCTCTTTCATAGATGATTATTCTAGAAAGACATGGATATACTTTCTCAGGAAGAAAGATGAAGCTTTTGCAAGCTTTCTAGAGTGGAAGAAGATGGCTGAGAATCAACTAGGAAGGAAGATCAAGACACTTAGAACAGACAATGGTCTAGAGTTCTGCAACAATGAGTACAACAATCTATGCAAAGAAGAAGGAATAGTGAGACACAAGACTTGTGCTTACACACCGCAACAGAACGGGGTTGCAGAGAGGATGAATAGAACCATTCTTGAGAAGGTGAGAAGTGTTCTTAGTGAGTCTGGTCTACCAAAGAGCTTCTGGGCAGAAGCTGCAGCAACTGCAGTCCATCAGATAAACAGATCTCCATCTTCTGCAGTTGATTTTGAGATCCCTGAAGAAATCTGGACAGGATCAAGACCAAAGTATGAAGAGCTGAGAGTGTTTGGATCTGTTGCTTACATTCACAGTGATCAAGGTAAGCTCAATCCAAGAGCAAAGAAAGCTGTCTTTATTGGCTATCCTTCAGGTGTAAAGGATTACAAGTTCTGGTTGGTGGAAGAAAAGAAATGTGTTGTCACCAGAAATGTAACATTTCAAGAAGACAAGATGTACAAGCATCTGAATCAGACTGCAGAGCCACGACCTGAATCACAAAGGACAGAGATACCTCTCATTTATGAGATTAATCATGGAGATTTCAGTGATTTAGGTGGAGCCGAGATGGAAACAGAAAGAGATCAAGAACCTGATCAAAACACTGAAGATAAAGAACAAGCAGAGAGTTCTGAGGATGAAGAGTATTAAGGAAACAATCATCTTGAGAACTATCAGTTGGCTAGGGACAGAGAAAGAAGAGTTACCAAGAAACCTAGCAGATTTGAAGAGTCTAACATGGTTGGCTTCGCTTTAATGGTAACAGAAGATGGAGGATTTCCAGAACCTGGTTGTTTTCATGAAGCAATGAGAGACAAAGATTGGAGGTTATGGAAAGAAGCGATGGATGAAGAGATGCAGTCACTGCACAAGAATCAGACTTGGACACTCATAGAAAGACCAGAAAACTGCAAGGTGATTGGATGCAAATGGGTTTACAAGAGAAAATCTGGTATTCCTGGAGTGGAAAAACCAAGGTTCAAAGCCAGACTTGTTGCAAAAGGGTATCTACAGAAAGAAGGGGTTGACTATGAAGAGATTTTTTCACCAGTTGTGAAACATGTTTCTATTAGGCTGATGCTGTCATATGTGGTGAATCTCGACCTTGAGCTGGAACAATTAGATGTCAAGACTGCATTTTTGCATGGGAACCTAGATGAATACATACTGATGGAACAGCCAGAGGGTTACCAAGCCAAGACAGGAGCTAATGAAGAGGTGTGTCACTTGAAAAAATCTCTGTATGGGCTTAAACAAGCACCACGTCAATGGAATCAGAGATTCAACAGTTTCATGAAGAATTCAGGATACCAAAGGAGCAGTTATGATAGCTGCATCTACTTTCAGAAGCTTGAAGATGGGTCATACATATACTTACTCTTATATGTAGATGACATGCTTATTGCAGCAAAGAACAAAGAAAAGATTCAAGAGTTGAAGAGTTTGCTTAGTAAGGAATTTGAAATGAAAGACTTGGGAGAAGCTAAGAAGATTTTGGGTATGGAAATCAAGAGAGACAGAGTGAAGGGGACGTTGGAAATATCTCAGGGAGATTACTTGAAGAAGGTCTTACATACATTCAGAATGGAGCAGTGTAAAGGTGTTCTAACACCTTTGGGAATTCATTTTAAACTCAGAGCTGCTGAAGAGGAAGAACTGGCTGCTCAAGCTGATTACATGAAGACCATTCCCTACTCTAATTCTGTGGGAAGCATTATGTACTCAATGATTGGAACAAGACCTGATCTTGCTTATCCACTGTGTGTTGTTAGCAGATACATGAGCAAGCCATTGAAGGAGCATTGGTTGGCTGTTAAATGGGTCTTAAGGTACATCAAAGCAACACAGGACCTCAAGCTCGTCTACAGGAAGCAAGATAGTGTTGAAATCAGAGGTTTTTGTGATTCAGATTATGCTGCTGATCCAGACAGAAGAAGGTCAATCACTGGGTTTGTATTCACTGCAGGTGGTAATGTTATAAGCTGGAAATCTGGGTTACAAAAGGTTGTAGCATTGTCCACTACTGAAGCTGAATACATGGCTTTAACAGAGAGTATTAAAGAAGCAGTATGGTTGAAGGGTTTAGCAGCAGAGCTGGGTTTTGTGCAGGAACACGTTGAGGTTATGTGTGACTCACAAAGTGCTATCTCATTGGCAAAGAACTCAGTACATCATGATAGAACAAAACACATTGATGTGCGGCTGCATTTTATTAGAGACAAGATTGCTGATGGAGAGATCAAAGTGAGTAAGGTGTCAACTCTGTGGAACCCTGCAGATATTTTCACCAAGACAGTTCCAGTGAGCAAGCTTCAAGAGGCATTGGAGCTGCTCAGAATTTCAAGTCACTAAGTGAGAAGAACAAGTACCGGAGAAGGGAAAATCGAAGGACACTAAGAAAAGAATCAAGTTGGGGTTGGTATTCAAACCAAGGTGGAGTTTTGTGGAGGTTAGTTTGAATCCTAAGCTCTGTTTGTAACAGAGTTGTCTTTCAAGAAGAAGAAGAAGAAACCGTTGAAATTGGTCTGAAGCAAGACATGACTGAAGACTTGGCATCAAGGAGAAGGTTTCAACAGAAAGTGAAAGGCAAGTGTCTCAGTCTGAGACAGAGGGTTCAAGGCACAAGTTTTATCTTCCAAAACTCGTGATCTCTGTTACGAGGACAGAACCGTACACTGAAGCAACACACCAAAAGAGGAGACAAAGAATGCAGGCCTGCAACAAACCGTTTGCTCTTGGTGTTAATAGCGCAAAGGGACAAAAGGAACTAGAGACAAAAGGAACCAGAGTTAGAAACTGATCATCCTAGTTAACTCTGGTTTGTTCTCAAAGATGGTCCCTTTATATACAGAACATGTATGTCTGTATTGCGTGTGTGTGAGATAAGAAAAAACAGAGAAGGAAGTGTAAAGATTAAAGGCTCAGGTTTTTGAGCAAGTTCTTAGTGGATTTTCCGGATCTTCTCCGGCGAGACGTAGGCGTCCTCCCAAGGGCCCGAACTCGTTAAATTTCCTGTGTCTTTACATTTCATCTTCTGTTCTTTAGTTTCCAAACAAACACACACGAGAGATTTAACTTCAAACTGAGAGAGAACTTAACAAACAAAAAGAAAGAAACTTGTTTCATAAGTTAGCTCTAATCTCCACAGAGCCAATACACAACATTATACACTTTACTCAACAAGACAAATCAAGCGAGAAACTTGGAATTCTAAATCTGGTATATCAAAAGATGTTCATCAAGTTGTATATTACAAAAAATTGGGACATACACAGAAGATAGCTGCTGAATGTTTGTCCAAGGTGGAGGCATTGGAGGTGCAGAAAACACTGGTACAGCGGTTCTAACCAAGACAGGTTGAGCCATACTGAGGCACGGTGACCTTAAATGCTTCATAGGAACATAAGCAGGAGGAGGAGCTGCTGTTCCTGGAGTTGCAAAGCCCTTGTGAGGCCGGTGGTAGCATCAAGGTTAAAATTTCTTTTGCTACTGTTATAAAAAAAAAAAACAGAAAAGATCAAATCAACATGTAAACAGCATTAAGTAAATCAGGTCAAGAAGAAGAAGGAAGGCCTCACGTGTTTAAGGGAAGACCAAGCAGCCATAACAGCATCTTTTCCGCTTGCTTCTTGTTCTTATCCTGATTCCGGTGAAAGTGATTGCAGCTAACTCTAAGTACCAGTAAACATGGGTTGGTGGCCAAGTCCAGACCTAGAGGTTGTGTACAGGAGAGGAGCTCCCACTCTCTGAGTGTTTTCTTGCAAAAGATTCTTGTACGCACCCCGTCTCATCCTACACGATCAGAGCTAGGACAGGTATAATGTCATGCAATAATAGACTCATCGGCCACTCAGCCAAGTTGTGGGCGCAACTCCGGAACCTTCCATCATCACTACCGCACCAAGTTAATCCGGGAAGGGAGCTAAAGCATCCCACTCTCCTCCTAGTTGAGTAATTGCAGTCTCTTAAGCACGTAGTAAATACTAATTTCATGATTCGACTCTTTCTTCTTCAAATCGATCGATCGATCGTTCAATTACGTTTTCTCTTTGCATTCGTTTCAGTACGCAGAGCTATTCGATTTGTTAGTTGCTTCAACTTTGGGATCCGTTTGTTTCTTTTAATTTTCGAATCTAGGTTATTGTTAACATTTCCAAAGGTGAATCTTGCTAGGGTTCTTATTTGAAGATTGGACTTGGAATCTAGGGATTTTATAATTTGGTCTCAGTGTCTATTTTTCTTTTTCCTCTTTTCCAGAAGGTATGCCGCTGAGCTACTAGTTTCCATCCTTGAGTCTTGGCCTTGCCGGGAATGTCTAGAAATAGAAAGCGTGGTCACTCTCATATTCTTACACTGGAGGAATATGAAAGAATGAGTTGTAGCAAATGCAAAAAGAAGCGACTTGTGTCAATGGTAAATACTGAAACAAGGTCACAAATGTGTGTCCTATTATTTCTTCTGTGTTTTTCTCTGTTACAGTCTCATAGTATGGAAATGTATGCAGGTTGGTTGTGATGAAGAAGTTAGAATAAATATGCCTAGAAGAACCGATGGGTCAGTTTCAGTCTTGAAGCTTCAGCAAAAGAGGTAAAAAGACGAGACACTTTACCTTGAATTTATTCAATTCTTGAAGAAAGGCAGATTATTTTGAAATAGAAGATGTCTTTCTGGAGTTGAGTCTGTGAACTTAAACATTATCGATGTGCATTACAGGTTGTTGGTAACTGGAATAGTTTGGTCAGATTCTGTGGAGAAAGGGTTCGGCCAGATATTTTGTTTGATGAAGCTTTGCAACGGCCTAAAAAGTGACAAGATCGTATTAATCAGAAGAAAAAAAAATTCTTGTATGTACAGTCACATATTCCAGTTCAAAAACAGATTTGTCCTTTGTCTTTATAAAGCGATTGTGAAACTGAGTCGAAACAGCTTAAAAGTTGTTTGAGGTAGTGATACTTTCTTTAAAGAAAAGAGACATATCAGATTCCTTACTTTTTATTCCATGATCACACAACAGTCAAGCCCTATAAGCCATCGTTACACTATCAAAGCATCCATTTGATCTACGTATCCTTCATACCACCTTATGGAATAGTTTAAACAAACCCAACATTTTCATTCGACGTTTTCTTTCTCACAAAGCTGAGTTAGTGGTATTTTGTCAAATGATTATATCAATCAAGTGTTAACATTGACCTCAAGAGATTTTTAAGAAAAAAGACAAGTATGTTGACAGTGCTTGTTATCATTCTGCCTTGTAAATCTTTTGACTTGAGACCCAAACATGGATTCTAAAGTTTTGTAAATACATCAAATCCCTTTCCTACATCATTGAAAAAGATTTTATTGGTCTTCATAATATTTTCCCCAAGCTCCCGAACACAATCTAGTCCCTCCCCATAATTTGGCCCATCACCTGAAAATCCATTCAAGTTGGTGGAACTGAGAACACATAAGAAACACAAAAAACATAAGCAAGTATGTAGTTCTTTTTTTTTTGTCACAAAGCAAGTATGTAGTTCTAGACTGTGATATTCTGCACTTGCTATGGACTACAGAGAAGCCCCAAAATTAACTCGAAGTGATGGAAAAACTTGAACTCTTATTGCATGTCTGAGTTGGATTATATTCATTGTTGTTTATAACAGCTTCTACAGTTCTACAGATGCCGGTTTGATCAAGGGAACGGAGGAGAAATGTCTCAGATTGAATATCACAAGTTCACAACTGTCTAGAACCAAAACTAGTTCGTATATATTTGTACACTATTTAAAATGAAACATTCACATTGATAGACCTAAATCAATGTTTGCAATTGCCCAATTTCAGGACTGTAGCCCAGTGATGCGCTTTGAGTTCAGTATGTAGAGAATGTGGATTCTATAGATCTGATTTTATAAAGATAATAGCAGTTGTTGGACACATATTTAAAGAGAGCATAATCAAAACGTCGGGTACATTAACAACTAAATAATCGTGCATCAAGACTCTGGTGAGATGATTATTAAACGTTGACCTGCTAATTAGTCGTGCCAGCACTGGACTTTTCTGCAATGATATCATATCCAAGGAATCGAAAATGTTATATACAAGGGCGAGACTTGGTTGCATGATTAATACAGTGCTGATTCATTGTGCTCTTGCGATTTTCGGAACAGCAATATATACTAGACACTTAATCATTTTAATTCGTGTAAATCAATCTATGGTTAGTGACTAGAGCATCAATAGACTTGTAAACTAGTTTATTTGGGTCTATATATATAGATAGACAAATCGTTGTTTATGCATTCCTTGACACGAGTCGACACAATAGCCACAAAATTACAAACAATCTCAACGCAACTTTTATCATCATGAAAAAGTTCTTAATATCTTTTTTATATATAGTCGTTTTATTAATATGAATATGTTTTTTTTAACACAATTTCATTAAAAACCTTAAACAGAGTTAGGTGGTGCCATCAATGAAAGCTCAACAGACAAGCTTATTAATATGAATATGTTACTCTTACAATTTTATTAAATAAAATCGAAGAAAAACATAACCAGAAATATAGATTGCATTAGTAGTGCAATGAATCAAATAGAATCAGTACAAAGAAACAAAAGAACATTTTGAAAAGAAAAGTTTTCAAACAATATATAAATTGGTTAATGTGACCTCATATATAATAATATGCATGCAAGATAGCAACGATAATGATGTGATCATGATCAGTATTTGGGAGTGGTTGGGGCAGCCTTGTGACCGGTGAAGTAGAAAGGTCCGACGCTAAAGATCTTCAAGTTCTTGTCGGGGTGGTAACGGTATCCATACATCGACAATGGAACTCCGGTGAGACCCTTGTTGACATTGGTGGGGTTATTGCAAGTCTCGACTGGAGATGTGTAGAGCTTGACACGACAGTGGAGTAGGTCCTTGATGCTGGTCAACGACACATGGAAGTATCCCTTAGAGTCAGTTGGATCGCTGTAGATCACAACATCCTTCTTGCTCTTTCCGTATGATCCTGGCTCGGAGCACACAATCTTGGCCTTTGCTCCTACATGAATTTAATTAAACGAGTTTTCTGATTAGTAATTTTGTTGTTACCATAGATACTAAATTAAGGAATCTTGAGTATGTATTTATACCTTGAATTGGGTAGGTTTCGTAACCGTTTTTGCATAGGACGATGCCATCAACAACTTTAAGAATCTCTGGAACGTATGGCTTGGTGGGTGGAGTGTAGGTTGGTTTTGGGACATAAGGAGTTGGAGGAGAATAAGTCGGTGACTTTTTGTAGACCGGTGGAGAGAGAGTTGGCTTGTATACCGGTGGAGTGTAAACTGGAGGTGGGAGGGTGGGTTTGTATGTTGGTGGAGTGTAAACCGGAGGTGGAAGAGTTGGTTTGGTGTAGACTGGAGGGGAAAGAGTTGGCTTGTATACTGGTGGAGTGTAGACCGGAGGAGGGATAGTGGGTTTAGTGTAGACCGGAGGAGAGTGGGTAGGTTTGTAAACCGGAGGTGGGATGGTGGGTTTGGGTTTGTATGTGGGTGGTGTGTAAACCGGTGGTGGGAGGGTTGGCTTGTATGTGGGTGGTGTGTAAACAGGTGGTGGAAGGGTGGGTTTGGGTTTGTATGTGGGTGGTGTGTAAACCGGTGGTGGGAGGGTTGGCTTGTATGTGGGTGGTGTGTAAACAGGTGGTGGAAGGGTGGGTTTGTGAGCCGGCGTAGTGTAAACCGGAGGTGGAAGGGTTGGCTTGTGAACCGGTGCAGTGTAAACTGGAGGTGGGTGGGTTGGTTTGTAACCTGGGGGAGTGTAAACCGGAGGTGCGAGTGTAGGCTTGTGGGTTGGTGGGGTGTAAACCGGAGGAGTTGAGGGGGAGTAGTAATCAGCGGTGGCTATGGTAGCCAAAGAGAGGAGGAAGCAAATGGCCAAGGAGGCACGTGTTATCGCCATTGTAGAGAACGTGGCCTACCTTTTGCCTTATGCTACCTCGTCTTTTGTGTTTGAAGTAGGATGAGAAAAAGGATTTCATCTAATGGGGTTTTATACAAAAATGTTAACAGAGTATTGATGAATTTTATAAGAATATTTAATGTTATCATCAATGGTGAATAGTCGAAAATCAGGTTTGGGATTCATTTTAGTGTGATACACGACCAAAATCATGCTCCCCATTTACAACATACACACGGTGCCGGCCGAAAGGTACAGAAGAACTGAAAAGGACGTTGAATTGGCTCAGAGATTTTGATAGGTCCATTAACTAATAATTAGAAAATGAGAGGCATTCATTATCTGATTCATGGGAGGCCTAAACCAACATTGCAAGTTTCGCTGATAATACCTTCTTCTTTTCGTGGATCACAGAATGGGTTTTATACTTTTATTAGTAACTTAGCTCACATTTTATTGTCCCATCAATCTCAATTATAAATTCCATTATATGGAACTGGTTTGTACTTTGTAGTTGATTGGTTTTTACTTTTTAATAAATACTATTCGTTTTTTCGTTGGTAGTGTTTTGATCGTGTTATGTTCTTGTGTGTTTACATGTCCAATATATATTACAATAAACCGTAGAGAAAGTTAATCATTATGATTAGTAGCATGCTTGTCTGCACATACAAAGGCATCTATATATAAAGTGTATTAAGACAAAAAGATTAATTCCTTTGAATTTTATATTTAAATCTTCCTTATCATCAATTAAACTTTTGATTTGAATGAGAAGCTCATTTATATTTGTCGAAATGCAAAGGTGAATATGGAGATGCACTCCAATCTTTGCATTTAAACTGTTACTTATATATAAATCTGTGGTATTTTCTTAAGATATCCAGAAAATTTGAGCCAGACAGTGTGGTAGCCAAATTTAGAGTAAGGTTTCATTGATCGACTAGGTTTAAGTAAAGTTTTGAGCTTATGATTATGTTCTAACGAATTTGATGTCTCAGCAATGATTTTTAGAAAATGAAGATGAAGATGAAGGTATATTTTTCTTGATGAAGAGTAAGATATTGATTTCATAATTTGAGATTTTCATGGTATAATGAACTTGAAGCTCTCGGTACAATTGATAAGAGATGGATTTACTTGTAGTAGGCATGTAAAATTCTACTAATATATTTTATTCTAGTTTTCTCTATATATAACTAAGATTTTTACCAACTTTTTTTTAACTGGTGTGAAGTTATTTGGGACAAATCATGTCTCATGACTACAATTTAGTCGAAATTGAATAAAATCATGATTATTAGTCGAAGGTTCCTGAAGACAATAATAATCTTTATCAAAGCAAATAAGAAGTTACTGAAATGGCATTTATAGCAAAAACTCATTAAAAAGAGACACGTATAAAAAATCGCATAGGACTTGGAATATTGAACTCCACTAGAACCTTGAAAATACAATTGAAAAATCAACATCATTCACATTGGAATATTCACTTTCTTGACTATTAATTTATTATCTTACTTTTTGCGGAAATGTTAAACGTAGAACACTTAGCAGATTCTCAAATATATGTAAGGATAAATGAATATAAAAGACTTAATTCATGTTAGTATTCTAGGGTCTGGTCCCTATGCAACACTAATCATTAATTATATGGCTAACAATTTACAGTGACTGTGATGACATGTATCAGAATATCGAAAAAGTCAAGTTTGTACTAGCTTCGAACAACATTGAATCGTGATGATTTTTTAAAACAAAATAAGATCTTGCTTAATTTCCATATTATTACATAAATGAACATATTAACTATATCTAGTTTATGTTGATTCCATATATATATATATATATATATATATTCTAATATTTTTTAAAAAGTGACACATAACGTTAAAAACATAAATATAGTTTATTTTCCTTCCATGTTAATATATGATTGTTCATATACTTAAAATGATATTTGACAAGAAAGAGTGATTTTTTTCCTGAGAAATACATGAAAAAATATTTGACGAGAAAGAGAGGTTCTTGTCTGTCTAAATACGATTAATCTAGTGTTTTCTTCTCTTCATTCATCAAGCGATGATAAATACTATTATAAATATGTGAGCCAAACTCACATCATCTTCTGACGCAAGAAAATTAGGAAGATGTTGATTAACAAACCTCCCCCCAAACATTTCACTCCATGCAAACATATAGTCGACAAATCGATACCATGACTAGAAACAGCAGTATTGTCGAAAGGAGGAACATATTCTCTTCTGTTTCTCTTCTTTCTTCTCTTATCTTCTTCTATTCTATAGATTATTTTCCGTTTCGTTTCTCGTTTATTTTCTTGTTAGTCACGGAAGCACTCATATTTATAGAGAAAGCATTTAGAAACTTTAGATAATACCTTATTGACTGGGCATTAACATAAGCAAGGAATGTATAAAGCACATTCGTTCGGCTTCTTATTGGGTCAACTGTCTACTTTAGTTTAGATCAAAATGAGCTTTTAAATTTAAAGTGCCCCTCCCAAAATATTGAAAACAAACACTTGGATAAAGAGAAATGGTTAATGACTTGAGCAATTAGACTCTGGCTAGTGACTATAGATCATTAGACTTGTTTTTTTGTAAACTACTGTTTATTGTTTATGCATTCTCTACACGAGGCGACACAATAGCCATAATTACAAACAACCTCAAAATAACTTTTGTCATCAAGATAAATTTCTTATTAGTATTAATGCTTTTATATTTATATAAGCAGTCACATCTAACAAATAAATATGTTCTTCTCTTTTGTCACAAAAAAATAAATATGTTACTCTTACAATTTATTAAATATAATCGAAGAGGGCATAACCAAAAAGATAGATTGCATTGGTTACGGAATCGAATAAAATTGATTAATATGACCTCATATAATATGCATTTTTTTTTGCTGAGATCATATATAATATGCATGTAAGATAGTGATGTGATCATGATCAGTATTTGGGAGTGGTTGGAGCAACCTTGTTACCAGTTCGCGCTAAAGATCTTCAAGTTCTAGTCGGAGTGGTAACGGTATCCGGTATCCGGTATCCGTACATCTACAATGGAACTCCAGTGAGACCGTTGTTGACATTGGTCGGGTTATTGCAGGTCTCAACCGGATTTGTAGAGTTGACACGACAGTGAAGAAGGGGAGCCGGTCCTCAGATATTACGGATCCGGATCCGATACAAAACTAAAATTATAGACATTAAATAATTAAATAAATATAATTTTTAAAAAAACTTTTATTAAAATTATAATTTTTTTCAAAAGTAATACATGTCTACCAGTTTTAAAAGTTAATTTTCTATTTATTTATATATAATTAAGAAACAAAACTTAAAAAATTATTTTGTGATATATTTGAAATACGTTTTAGTATCCATATTATATTTTGTTTTGCTAACAACAACAAAAAAAATAGGCTTTAAAAGATGTAAAATTCATGGGCTCCATACCAATGTATCTTATGTATTGGGTCAGAACCGGGCTACCAAAATTGTTCCCCCATTTGTTTGCCTTTTCTTACGAATATGATATCATCACCTTATCATAACTGTAATGATGATTGCAAAAATCAAACCAAGTTTACGTACGTCTCCTCAGTTCTCACGAGGGAGAAGACAATCAATTCGGCTCTGAAATAAAGAGGAACTGCCACCTTAGCAACTAGAAATATAAAAAATGTCTGAAAACATATGTATGCTTCGGAGAAAGATCACACAGAATTTAATCAACTAACTAATCAATTATCCCACTTCCTTGTGTGGTAACAAATGTCGAAATACAATGAAAGTGCTTTACTTTTTGGTTGAGAACCAACCAGAGGACGACAAACGAAAGTGTGACACTTTAGATAACCACCTTCCACTCATTAAAAAGAGTCGAGCATAAAGTAATAAGCAAAAGAGACCGACACAATGTGTCAAAAATGAAGTAAGCAAAAGAGAAGCAAAACAGAGACTGTCGGTGAATTTTGGACTTACATTCATTGTTGATTTGGATTAGGCGATAGACAATAGGATCACCTTTGTGATTAAAAAATGACAGCTCTGTAATTAAAAACATATGGTAAAAAAAAGTCTGTACAGTAAGTTCCTCAAAATCTGAATGTAATCCTATGTTTTTATTTCATGCACAGACGACAAACAATCGAATATAATACAGAGGAAGAACACACAGAATTTGAAGACAGAAAAAAGGAGTGAATGAAAGTTTTCATTTACCAGCTGAGACTATAAACCAAAGGAAGATGATGATCAACGTGAGACTCCATACAAGTCATAAGGTGCCCAAAGAGAATCGAGCGGACACGGCCGTCTCGAATCTAACCGAAACCACGGTTTACCACTCCCAGACCAATGCAACAAGCTAACCGGACCGGGATGAAGATCTCTGCAGCTCCCCTTCACGTTATCTCCACCGAGACCGTGCTGGTTCCACCGATGCTCAATCGGCGCCACATCCCCCGCGAAAACCAGCAAGAACGGAGGCAAAGACCCCAGCTCATATATCCGATCCCTCTTCTGAACCTCCATCCATCTCTCAATCACCTCCGTGTACCCCACGCGTCTCCACCTCTCCAGATCCATCACCATCACCCCCGTGTTGAAGTAGCACGGCCTCCTCCTCCTCCCTCCGAACGCGGCGGAGAACAACCGCTCGGAAGACCAGAACGCCGGCGTGAAGTACTTGGTGAAGTTGGCGCGGCAGTACTCCGGAGCTCCGATCGTTTTCGATCCCAGCCTCGTCCTCCAGAGCTCTGCGATATCGTCGACGACGATCAGATCGGAATCGAGGTAGATCACGCGCCTCACGCAGGGCTCCAGCAGATCGGATAGGTAGTTTCTGGCGTAATTCAACGGCTGCTCGAGCGCTTGCCTCACGGAGGTGGAGATCAGGGACCGTACGATCTCCGGATCGAAGTAGTAGACCTTGAGTTTCAATCGGGGGAAGGTGGAACGTATTATGGATTCTAGGTCGGTCTCGGAGACGAGGAAGTGGAAGAAGACGCTCTCGGGACACGAGGAATGCTGGAGGATCGAGTGGACGGCTGCGATCGAGCCACGGAGGTACTCGAGATCGAGAGTGATCGCGACGTGGACCAAGGAAGGGTTGCAGACGGTGGAATCGATGTCGGCGGCGGCGCAATCGGCGGCATTGCGGAATAGAGGGGCTCTCCTGAAGGAGAATCTATGCGGCGAGGCTGGGAATTCGAGATGTGAGGATCTGATGGCTTCGGCTGGAGGAAACGATTGGAGAGATGGAGAGAGGACGATGATAACCAGTAGAACGGAGAATAAACCGGAGAATTGCATGATCCAGAGCATCTCGCCTCTTGGATTTGAAATCGAACCACCGGGCGGCGATGGAGGCGGCCGCGATGGAGGCTAGGGTTCCTTTGATGTCCGCCAAAGTTTCTGAAAATTCACCGCGAAGAGAGAGAAAGGTGGATGATGCATCTGACGGTAGACAAATCTAAAAAACTGGAAGTGAGAATCAAAAGGGGAAAGTGTGGCGTGGGATCGAAGTGACCTGAGAGAGAGGATAAGATGAAATAATTTCGAAATCGGGAGAAGGAGAAAGGCGCAAGTTAAGGAGGGGGCGGTGCTAAGGTGCGCCACCGTCTGCTCTTTTACGCCCTCTCCTCTTTCTCTTCTTTTGGTTCTCTCTCTGTTTTAGTAGAAGATGTAAGAAGCAGCGAGAGAGAAAGAGGGTTGCCTTAATGACCTCGTTTGCCAACAAATAGATTGTATTCTACTTTGTTGTATTGTATGAAGGCTTATCATAGACTATTTTTATATTTTTGTCGACTGGCTATTCAAAAATAAAATTTATGATTAAATGAAACTGTAACGTATTATTGAAATTTGACGTTTTGTGGAAGAATACAAATGTTTTGTATTTAGTATAAATGCACTGAATTTAATTAGAGCTTAGGAGTATTCAATTCTAATACCCCTTAATGGAGCAAACTAATAGTTTTGACAATAGGCTGGGTATTAACTTGCCTTAGATTACCTTTTTAATATGTCCAGCAATTATGAACTTACTTGAAATGATTTGGTATATGTCCTTAAATTGCATTAAACCTTATAGAAACTTAAATTCTCATCAAAATTCTGATGTGTTCTACTTCTGAATTCTGATGTGCATTGTTTACTTCAAATCTAAACCAAAGTTATGTATTCATTGGTAGCGTATAGATACGAAGTACAGTTGCTAACTAATTACCGGCTAAATACATTCTAACCAACAATGTTGTAATTCAATTGGAATAAGTAGTTAGAGATCATTTAGCACACAACTAATCTCTATGATAATTGTTTCCGTGCGAAGATAGCTTAATTGCATGCATTCATATCTTAAGCAACTATAACTTTATAATACTTTGTTTATCGATGCGAGAAAGTGGATATTATCTGATCAAGTGAACCCCATGATTCATGATTTATGACTCATGAGTGGTAGATAATATGAGCATTACTTTCATGTGAACTATGATCAGGGGCGGATCCAAGAAGGGCTTGGGTGTGGCAAGTGCCCCACATTGATTTTTAATTTTCTTTCAGTAATTAACCTAAATTTATGTAAGATCCCCTTGTTTTATATATGATTTATATTGCATGCCCCATACTTAATCAGCTGCTGGATCCGCCCCTGACTATGATACACGTAATCTCATTTAACAACTCATAATCATCTTATTCTTTTATGAATTTTGAATATTGTAGTTGAAAATATAAATAACAATACCAATATTATAGTTGATATGTCAATTCTGAGAATGTTTCTATAAAACAACTATGTTCATTAGTAGAGACGAAGACGACTTAATATCACAGTTGACTACAATGTCAAGACTTTAGTTGAAAATGGAATGTATATAATTATTTGTGGTACAATGTTAGAGTGTCAATAAACAAATGTTTGATATGTAACTTGTTTTCCTCTATGGACCGACCACGATACTCCATGTGCCACGATATGTTCAAGTATGGTTCACTACTAAGCTAAAGGGACTTTATGTTATTTTTTGCTTTTAAGCTTTATTTGGTCAACTCCCTGACTACTAATAACTTGTATCTTTGTTATATCAATTTGGAAAATACTCCAAACATACACAAACATGTCTTGCAGAGAGAATTTTGTAAAAAAGCAGTAAGATTTGTTCTATTACATCACTATACGTTTGTTCATATATTTAGTTAAATGATTACTTCAACAGTAAGGTAATCATTTGCCTAAGTCTAGCTTTAGTTTTTAAAAAACTTTGGTCGTTTCATAAATTGTTTAAAATTTAGCTAAAATTTTGATAATCTGATTTACTTATTTTGTCCGAAAGGTCATGAGCATACATGTATGCAACACTAAGGAACTGATATTCTAATTTACGTATGACATCCGCTTAACACTTGGGTCATTACTATGTATAACTTACTAATACTATGAATCCTACGGGTCATGTGGAAATTTTGCATGCTCATTGTTTGCCCCAGAAGTAATTAACCTAGTTTAGGATTTTTTTATCAAAAAAAATGTTTAGGATTTAGCGATATTCTACATTTTATTAACTACGAGGAGAAATACACGTAAATTTACGTGTGAAGATAATTCGACTGTAACATCAAACCTTAGCTTATGTACTTTCGTACTTAAATGACACAAACTTTTTATCATGCAACTTTAGGTTAAACTGTACGAAACAAACTGTTTTTCTTTTGTTACGTTACTATATAAAATTAATCTTTCGTTCTCGACGACTCTTACAGTTTTCCAAACCTTTAGGCCCATTGGAGGCTATTTGATAACCGGAAAAATAATGATGAAGTCGATATATTAAACCTTTAGGGCCATTGTATGCTTGAATTTTATGAAGCACCAACTAGTTAAGATTAGACTAAACATGTTGGTGGTCCATTTTCAAGGACCACTTTGACGAGTCCAATATTTCTAGTGATACGTACCTGCTTACGTTCATAAATACAAGAATAACACTTTCCTTCAGCAAAAGTGGTCAAGTGAACTTCCACGAATAATCAAACAATTATACGTTAACTATAATAAGAACCATTTTAATACGTATAAAGATTTACACACAGCCACACAGGGCATGCATGGTACAACAGCGAGTCTTTATATCTCTGAAGCATAGAGTCAACTGAAAAAAATAAATGTAAAACCCCATCAAATGAACATTACTGTTCGGCCCACAGTCATCTACTACTTATCTATTTCTTATTTTTTTGATCAACCTACTTATTTATTTCTCATAACTCTTTTTTTGTACTTTCGTTACATACCAAAACCAACTTTGCTATCGGCAATCTGGAAAAGTATATTAAACAAGTCAAGAATTTTGATTCTCTTTTATTATAAGGAAAATGGATAATTGTTTTCATTTTTTGATTACAAAACGACAGAAAAGACAGGGACAACCACTGGTTCAGAAGGAAGCTTATTAGCCGTGTCGCGTTGCACGAGATTCCCCTGCGCCTGTGCCATCAACATGGACTTGTAAATCTCCACAAGCACTTTCTCATCATACTCCTTCATCTGACGCTGCCCGAAACCGGATCCACCGTATCCAGAAACTCCAACGGCCCGTGAGCTCGCCAACCGCATCATCATATTCACATAAAAATCACGTAACCAAACCAGAAGCTTCTTAGGCGAAGCCCTTCTAAGAATCCTCAGTTTTGGCATAATCTTGATCCTCCAAAAGCGTTTCTTCCGGGTCGGATCGATTTTGATTCGTTTTCCACTCCTTCGGCCCGGAGTTGATGACCCATCAAGCTTCTCGTATCCTCCCCACTTCCGCCAGTACCTCTTCGTTTTTATCTCCATCACACAAAACACCCTTTCTCTAGACTCTAATCTTTATGTAAATATATTTGTTCTTGTATTTGTGTTTCTAGAGAGAGAGAACGAGTGAGGAATGTAAGAAAGAGAGTAGATTTATAATAATGACTAGGAAGACCTGAATGCCCAAGTGTGTATGGACCAGCAGGCACGTGATTAGTTATGCAATTATAAATATCGACTAATGGTCTCGATAATGAACAAAGCAGCGTTATCGTTGATTGTTTTGGTCAACTAGCGTTGATTCCTTGTTTTGTCAACTATCGGCGATTATTACCTTGAATTATTGTTATTATATGCTCCTTGGGTTCTAACGAAAACCACATTATTTATGTAGACTAATAAGCGCGGTGGCGTTTAGCGGGAGTGGATGGCTATTGCGATAATGGCGATGTGTGAGAGAGGGGGGACACTTCCATGGGCCCATGTGACAACCTCTCCAACAACTCATCGCACGTCGGTATAGAGGCTTGGTAATACACGCATGTATACTTGTAACGTAGTTACGTAATATAGAGTATTATTTGCTGCACAATATTTTTTCTAAATCCTTTTGTTTGTTCGTATCTCGTAAGTTCGTATATTTTAAGTGCATGTAATCAATTGTAGCATGTTTTAGTTGGCGCTACATTAGTACATTAATAGTGTTATCGCGGGAAACATTTCCCTTCAAAAAATAAACGTAAAAAACCTACATTATTGACCTTACTGAGCTATGATTTCATCAATCAAAATATTCTCTCGTTGTTCTAATCACCTCACGTGGAAACTTCTCATCCACGAACACGCATGCACACACGTAAGCATGCAATACTGTGTGTAATACTATCACAACCTCGTCTAGAACATTTTCAAAAAAACTTTCTATTTTAAAGTTTACAAAATTCTATTCTGAAGTTTCAATTCTCCAAAACCAAAATTTCAAACTTAACATCAAAATTATTTGTATCTTACTCTATAGTCCTTGTATTTGTCATAATTAATGTAAATCCATAAAAATTTTATAAATAACTAACACATATATAAAAATTAAAGAAATAATAATTAATAAAATCTTACACTATAATATAAAATTATAAAATATTAAATATTACACTACAGACAAAATACCACATTATTTCATAAAATTATTTTCGTAATGTTCAATCTTCTGTTACAAAAAAATTTGTTTGGACAATATTTTGGAGGTTCCGGATTAAATTTACCAGACTATTAATGTTGATGTAATATTTAAATTTGTATAATAATTATGTTTCATGTATCCTTTTTAAAAAAAAATTATTAAGTTTCTTTTATAATATTCTTGTTGTCTAGTTCTAGTTTTAAAACAATATAAATTTTATTTTCAAATTTTTATTTAATTTTATATCTAAAACTTGAATTTATAAAAACAAATCTCAAACAAATATGAGATATAAAAATTTTAAGGATTAAAATGATAAATGAAAAAATGATTAAAAATCATAAATATGTAATTAGTAATGATCAAAATGCAAATAAAAAGATGAAACTTCAAATTTGAAGTTTGGAACTTCATATGTAAAGTTTCAATCTACCAAACTCTAAGTTTGCAGTTTTGAAGTTTTTTTTTTTGAGAGAAAAAAAACTCAATAATTAAAATTTTAAAGTTTTGTGAAGATGCTCTTTTAGTGATTCAACTTCTTCCCCCAATATTTTACATCTTACTTAAGCCCAAATCTACTTAGATTGCTCTGGCCGATTAAATACATCTGAGCATGTATATAAATCAGTTTATGGCCCATTAAGTTACAAACGATTAGAGACGAAAGCACCTTCTCCGCACGATCATAGCTTAGCACGTGACGCCACGTCTTTTCTTTTTTTCACTTTACCTAAATAGCCTTTACCTATTTACTATAGAGTTTATAACAGAAATAGACACTTTATGTGTTTTTTTTACAGTGGAGAACACATTATGCTACTGAGGTACTTTATAGTGGTTGAAGACATGTTTGTCCTCCCAAAAGCTTAACTAAGAGTGGGTATATAGGTAATTTGATATTCTATTTCTGATTGGGCTGGTTAGGAGATTTGAAATTCGAAAATGGGTTAGTTTGTACCTGGGGACACGAAAAAAGAGAGATAAAGCTTAGATTTTTCACATTTTATTTTATTGACTGAGGCAAATTAAAAGAAAAAAAACGTGCTCGCTAATCTATTTTCCATCGGTTTGGATAAAACACAGAGAGGCTACGGTGGAGAGAACAACGAACGATTCCGTGAGGAGGACGATTTAACCGCGGAGGATGATGGAGACGAAGATGTCATCGGAAAAACATGCTGTGAGGGGAAAAGATAAAGGTGAGCTATTTTGTTTCGGGATTCTTCTGCGATTTCGATTTTGGGTATGCTTGCGAAATTGCATACTTTCCGAAAGTACCCTCCAGTGGTTGGAGTTTTGTGGCTAGGGTTGCGATTTGGTGGTGGGGATCTAGGGTTTTGATTTGTTTTTTCTAGATTTAGGTTTTACGCCGGCCGTTAGTCTCGAGGACAGGTTGTAGTTTTTTAGGTTCTCTATGATAGCGACTGTTGGTATGGTTTCGACTGGCGATAGGAAGTGTTCTAAGTACATGTTTTGGTCTATTTCCAAGCCTTGGTTTCTCCTGGCTACTGCTAGTGCTGTGGTTGTGTGAGAGAAATCGGTTCTTCCTTGCACAGAGAACTCTACAAGAAAGTTTAATATTTGCTCTTTGTTTTTTTTTAGATGAATGAAGATTTTATGGACTTCTCTGCCTCAGATATATCTTTGTTCTTTACAATAAAAATGTTTTAACATTCTCTGTCTCAGATACTTACAAAAGTCCACATCATGCATGTGGCTTGTATTGTGTAATACAATATTGTACTTGTGTACATATTAAAAATTTGTACACATGGATCTGAACGACTGTGTATGTACACATGGATACGACTGTGTACATTTTGTTCATGTTTCTTTTTGCAGTTACTTGTGCAGGCAATAATAAAGATTGAAGTTTAGGAGTAGGATGTACATGGTTGAGGTGAATGAGATAAATAAACTCACAGAAGAAAAAAACAGTGGAGTACATGGGAGAGCTTGTTGAGGAATATTAAACTGAATTTTCTATTGATGAAGAGGAAAACTGTTTTAAGAAGTTGAAATGAGAAGGAGAATAAGGAGTAAGTGGTGCACTTGTATATAAAAGGCATGAGAATGTAGTAGAAGGCCCTCAATTTGTTTGTTGACATTTGTTTTGTTGTTATATTGTTTTGGGATGTTATGTGTGATGGTGTTGGGTAGATGGGAGATTATTATTGTGGTGTTATTTTTTGGAGTAATTGTACTAACTCTTCCTTTGAAATCAGACTTGTATGTATTCTCGAATGTGTACATAAAGTGCATTGTACACGTGTACATTGGTATTTTCGAGTGTGTACATTGGAATTCTCGAGTGCATTGTACACGTGTACATTAGACTTATACATACATGGAAGACCGGTTGGAAAAATAAAAGTAGGGTGCATGAACAACCAATAAATAAATGATAAAACCCACAACTGAGAAGATAGCTGGAAGCGAAAGAATTATGTACATGGAGAAAGAGAAGATAGCTTGACCATTTAAGATTAAAACTAATGTGAAACCCACAATGTATATATGTATATTAGTGTAAATGAGTGTACATAGGTCTGGTTACCCGTGAGTTCACTAGGATAGTGTACAATGGTAGAAATTAGAAGTGTACATATGTTTTGTTCTCCACGTGTACATAGGTCTCGTTATCCGTGTGTTCACTAAGATAGTGTACAATGGTAGAAATTAGAAGTGTACATATGTTTTGTTCTCCATGTGTACATTATCCTAATGTTTAGAAGTGTACATATATTTTGTTCTCCACGTGTACATTATCCTAATGTTCATTGGATATTATATAAAATGAAAAACAATTATACATCTCCAGTTTCATAATCAAAGTTTCATAAAGTGTATATGGGCTAATGTGTACAAATGGATGGAGAAGATTGTCCCTAGAGCGAGTGTACTTGTGGATACTCTTGTTGATGGACATCAGCGAGTTTGTTGGGATGACAGAATACTGCTTCTAGTGAATGGAGAGTTCACTAGACGTGAAAGCTACATAATCCACCTTTAATCTGATGTAGATTATACTGTATAATCAGAATCAAATGAATGAGTTAGCATCATATGACCAATAGCACTGTCAATGGCAACCACCACTTTACTCAAACTACATAAAATTTCAACAATGACATATATCATCTCTTTTCATACACTCTTCTCAGGAGAACAGACACATATTTTTAGTGTAAAAGGATCAAGCAATTACAAGATAAAACATAATAAAACTACTGTATAGAGATCAAGTTTTCAGATTATAAAGCATAATCAAACACTTGTATAAGACACATAATTTATCTTTGAGACAAAAACATCAAAATTGAAAGTTAACAAAATTGTAAGTAAAACACCAAACAAAAGAACAAGAAATTGATTCAGCTTTCATCGTTGTTTCCCTAGTCAAATAACCAAACACATAAGGGCACTATTGTATCCTACCAAAAAAAATGAACAACTTGAAATCTATGACGTAATTAAGAACATTTACGACTCTTGAACTTTGTACCTGTCAAGATTCTCAAGCCTTGTTAAAGTCGGCAGACGGCTTCTCCGCCGTTGTCTGCATCAGCTCCGCCTCGCCGTTATCTGCATCGGCTCCGCCTCGCCGTCACTGGTCATCGTCACCATCATCTAGGGTTTAAGCGGTAAATATGTTGTTGTTGTTGAGATGAAAGATAAATGAATCTGAGAAAATACAAAGTTTTCTGATAATGGTTGTTTTGACATTTGCTTTGTTTCTATCTTGAAATTTTTGGTCGGGAAAATCTTTTCAGATGTGGAGGAAGAGAATGGAAATTATATGTGGTTGGTAGAAGATGCAATCTGAATCCAATAAACAAGGTTGAAAATCTTGAATTAATTAGCCAAATTTTTTTTGTTTTCTTCCTTGATGAACACAGAGAAAAGTAGACGACGTGGGGGAGGAGAGAAAAAAACACAATGTTAAGTTTGGAACAAAATCTAGACAGTTGAAATTAGGATTGAGAGGTATTTGATCGAATGGTTCTGTTAAATGACAGATATGTGTCTTTTCCAGATCTGCTTGATTTAATCTCAGCCGTTGGACTTTTATGAATATCAATGGTTGGAAGCTAATCCCGCCAAAGGAAAATCTAGTTAGCTTTTTTATGTTTGGAATCTAATGAAAAGGAAGAGAAAGAGTTGATGAAAGTGTGTCAGTATAACAATGTGTCTTGAGATGTAATTAAAGATAAGGAAAGTGACCCAAAGTGAAAATATTTCTTTACTATATTGTCCCGCTAGTTTTGTTGATTATTTCTTTTATTAATCATGTATTATTTTAATTGCAATAAATATATAAATGAATAGAGGTGATGATATGTATGTAGATGTAGATCTGAACGACAAAAAAATGTCCTGTTAAATTTTTACATCTCTAAAAACAAGAATCTTCAGATAAGTTCCCAATTATCTACTTATATATATATTACATGATCTAAGTTTAAAAACATTACATGAGAAACATTAAATTCAAAAGAGTGAAAACTTGAAATCATGAACTGATTCGACATAAATTCACGATCATGGTATTTTTCTCATATCATTTATGGAGATCAGAACATCTTTTGAAATTCAAATAAGTTGGTCATTATAATGGTATCATGTAAAACATAAAAACCTCTTTTCTCAAACAATAAATAAAGGATATCAAGGGAAACTAAGATATATGGTTATGGGCAAGCTAGTAAATGGCATTGTAAAATCCAAACATATCCATAGATTATTTTTCTTTATTCAATTAGATCAGTCTGATCAGCCTGCGGAATCTTAAGCAACAACCATGGCATTACCTACATGATCAAAATTTAGTTACATAAAATAAAGATTATATTCCAGTAGATTTTTCAGCTTTTTATTCATGCAAACAACATGTCAGACAATTAAATAAAACGTTAATGTGTGCGCTAAAGATCGAGTACGTTGTAATCTACTTTTCTTTATAGGAAAACAGCAGACGAATATTTTATAACAATTAATAAAGAAAAAAGTTTTCGAGAATCGCAATATAATTTTATTTTTAAAAACGTCAATAAATACGAAGAATAAAAAGCAGCTTCATACATACATACATACGCTGCATAATCTGCTCCCTCACCTCGTTCCTCGCGCTCTCTCTCTCTCTCTCTTTCCTTGAGAAACAAGCCACAGTCCCAATCGATCTACTCTCTGATCTCTCCTATAGTTACAATGGTTGTTGTCGAGAGCTTAGGCCATGGCGAGCCAGAAACCGTTGATTTCTCCGAAACGCCGCGTTTAAGCGACGACCTTGGCTCAGCTTGCTCCACTCCCTTCGTCAGCGCTCCGTCTAGCCCCGGCCGTGGTCCGCCGCCGGGTTACTTCTTCAGCGCACCGTCGAGTCCGATGCATTTCTTCTTGTCCTCTGCTGCTCCGTCGTCGGAGAATCCGAAGCTCGACTCGTCTTCTTCCGGCGACTTCGAGTTCGATTTCTCCTCTCGGCTGTCTTCAAGCAGTGGTGGTGGTCCTCTAGGCGGCGTACCGATGACCTCCGCGGAGGAGCTCTTCTCCAACGGCCAGATCAAGCCGATGAAGCTCTCTTCCCACCTCGAGAGGCCTCAGGTCCTGGCGCCGCTTCTGGATCTGGAAACCGAAGAGGAAGAGGACGGTAGGCGTGGGAGGGATCTGAAGCTGAGAAGCAGATCTGTTCACCGCAAGGCGAGATCTCTCTCTCCGCTCCGAAACGCAGCGTATCAATGGAACGAAGAGGAAGAGGAAGAGGAAGAGGAAGGAGGAGTGGTTGGAGAGAGTGAGGTGAAGGAGTGTATACGGAAACTACAAGAACATTACGAAGAAAACGAGACTAAGAGTAACGAAAACGTGACGTCAGCTGAAACGACGCCGTCTTCTTCTCGTTCGTCGTCGTACGGTAGGAACTCGAAGAAATGGATCTTCCTCAAGGATCTGCTTCACCGAAGCAAAAGCGAAGGGAGTAGGAACAACGGGAAGGAGAAGTTCTGGTCCAACATCTCGTTCTCTCCTTCCAATCTCAAAGACAAGAAACTCAAATCAGAGGACGCAGCCAAGAAGCAGAAACAGAGACAACCACCGCCGGCAAAAAAGTCTCCGATCACCGGAAAGCCAACGAACGGGATAACGAAACGGCGAGGGTCGCAGCCGTCGGCTCACGAGCTGCATTACACAGCGAACAGAGCTCAAGCGGAGGAGATGAAGAAGAGGACATACTTGCCTTACAGGCATGGACTCTTCGGCTGTTTAGCGTTTAGTTCCAAAGGTTACAGTGCCTTGAACGGTTTGGCCCGAAGCTTAAATCCGGTTTCGTCCGGTTAAAGTTCGTGTTGTGTCATAGATTTAATTATTATTGTTAAGCAAGTGTTTATGTATAGATTACGGATTCAATAATCCTCAAGTTATAAATAGTATATGTAAGATGATCACTGCAACTCTCTGTTCTTTTAGACTACTATGATTCTCTGTAGTTCCTGTGAATCATTTCAGAATCTAAATTTTTACATGGTGTTGTTATTTTTTTGTGTCGTTTTATTATTCTTATGGCCAAGAAGTCAAGGTTAAGAAACAACAATGGTGGTGGGGTTCTGGTTTATTAAGAAAGAGAGAAAGAGAACAATATTTCTGGAAGTACTCTGTGAGATCTGCAGAAGAGAAATAAAAAAATAAGATCTGGGCCATGAGTGAGTTGTGTTTTGGAGTAATGTGTGTGTAGAGTTAAGAGAGAGCATCTTCATCACCTTCGTGATGACCCATTTGTGGTTTGTCTTATTAAACGTTTGGTGATTGAAACTGTATCTTTCAAGTCTTATCTATTTGGCCTTTAGCTAAATAACATATGCTCTTTTAGTTAATATATCTACTTGTTCTTTGGATTTAGTTTTGGAAATTATATTTTAGACTTGATTAAATTGAATAGTATACATTACCCCTTGATGACAAGAAGCCCACCTACCGTGAGTAATGTATGAGGTTTTTATTTTCGCACTCACTTGATTAACACGATATATATACATATCATGCTTTTAGTTATTTTTTTCTTTTTGGACTTTCATGCTCTTAGTTGTTCTTCTGTGATATTTACTTTTCATTTGCATTGTCTTTTATATATGTTCATTTTTGATAAATCAAGCCAAACTAAAAGCTCCAAATTGCGTCTTTACTCGATTTGATTAATCAAAAACAAATCCAAGTTGAGGATAAAAGCAACAAAAAAGAAGAAGAAAGAAATGTAAGTTAATCCAAACTACATATGTGTCAAATCAATTTATACTAAGTTAGATAAATGGTTGAAAATTAAATCTAAATGGGAATACACACTGTTCTATGGTTGATCAGATTTATGTCGATATGCAAAGCACAAAGCTAATCTCTTTCCTACGTTACTGGCGGCTTTCTGTTTCGCTACAGAACCCATGTTTGTTTAAACCCCGTGGCTAATAATAATAATGAATTTTGGTTGAAAGACAATTAATTAATAACGAGTTACGAATATGTAACAGTGTATTTCTCTGATGCCACGGCTGCGGCAACAGTTGTTGAAAAACACCGAATATTAAATGCGATTACGTGCACGCATAGCGACATAAGAAGATCTACACCGCTCATCAACAAAACATATATTAGCTGTCTTATCTATCTGAAATATACGATTCAACCCACATGAGCTTGTCTTCATTTTGGACCCAGTGCTGCATCTACACTCGCTTACACACTACTATATGTAACTTCTCTGATTACTTTTGTGAGATTAGAAATAGGGCCATGTGGGTTGTCGTAAGAGAAGAGTATTAAGAACAGAGGAGGTCTATACTTAACATGACCCACTCCATTGAAAAGTAAGAATCTCACTTCCTTTTCTCTTCTCCGGAAGACTCCAATGAGGGCAACAATTTGGGCCAAATTACATTAAAAGACAGTCATGTCATGGGACCTTGATGCTATTTAAAAGAGTTTTATAGGAGATATTTTAAAAATTAAGATTCGTCAGTCCCATGTCATGTCATAGTATTTACAATATTTTCTCCAAAAAAAAAGAGAGGAAATAATGGTATTAATTCAGAGAAGCCATATAGTGACGTCGGATGAGTCACTTCAATCAATCTGCAACAGCTATCTATTGTTTGTAAACTGTACACACTTGATCGCTCACCTGCGCTGGTCTGATCTGCGTCACTATTTTAAGTGTGGGAACTTTCCATTCCCAATAAACCAATAGTGTCAGCTGTAAACTATTTTGCTCTAGAATAAATAATATTTGGGTCTTCCATATATGGGCCATTTTAGGTGGAGTCATAGGCCTAGGCCATATTCAACGTAAGTGGACCTTGTTAAGAAAAAGGAGAATAGTCAGCGAATATGCGCTCATTATCCACGTGGCTGATATTGATTGGTTAAGTTTGTGATTGACTTAGTCCTGATTGGTTAAGCATTGCGATGTACACGACGCAATCTCACCACTGGGGTTCGAATTCCAAAATGGTTTTGGAATCCTTCCTTCCGCGAAAGAGGGAAGGGACGGATTCGAACTTTTGATTCAGGAAGAGCTACTACGATGTGCTGCAAGTGCCGAAAGGTGCGTCTGACGGTGGAAGAGCTACTACTAATGTGTGGAGATTATTGATTAATTTGCGTATTAGGTTTTTTGGTGGTGGTGCTTCGATGGAGGAAGAAGAGAAGGTTGTCAAGGGTGATGACGTCATTGTCGAACTTGAGGCCACTCTTGAAGATTTGTACATGGGAGGCTCTATTAGGGATGTATAATGGACATTCTGTCCATGAATGACCCATGTCCAAATCGATATAGACTAATATGGACACGTCCAAATCCGTCCGAAATTTTTTGTTGTCCAAATGGGCTACGCCCAAATAAGCCCAAAGACCAATGGACAAGACCAATGGACATGGGCCGTCCAAATTATTAAAATATCCAGGATTAGTATTTGGGGAAAAATTAAAAGAGACCGTCTCTGACTGAAGAGAGAGAAGAGAGAGAAGAGAGAGAAAGTAAATCTTGCTTTGGGTCCGGCGGTCGGCGCGTGAAACGTGCATGCCGTCGCCGGAACCCGTCTCCTTTCAGTTTAATCCGTCTGTAGTTTGGGTTTTGCTTCCGGGAGTCGGAGGCTCTCTCAGCTCCGTCGTCACCGGCTGTTGTCTTCGAGACGCGGAAGCTTCTTCAGTTCCGGCGTCATCGTTTTCAGTCTCCGGGAGGTGAAGGATACCACAGCTCTGCGTCGCCGGCTTCGGTTTCCCTAGGTTTTTAGGGTTTAGCTTTCGGTCTTTGCTTCGTTCTTGCTTTTTCTTTCTAGGTTCTTTGGTTGAGTCTTCGTCGGAGTTTGGTGAAGCTCTGTGATGGGTAAGTTGTTGTTGCTTGTGAAGCTTCCTCTAGGGTGTTCGCGGAGATTAATGGCGGATGAGATCTCGCCACGGCGATGGATGCTCTCCGATATTGACCACCCATGAGACTGAAGGCGTTCGCGGTGAAAAGTTGTGGAGGTTGAGATCCGATGTGGCCTGATGTTTCGAGGTTTGAATCTCCAGTCTGTCGAGTAGCGGTGACGACGCGATGGTCCTTGCGTCACGTGTCCCTCAACGGCGAGGTTGGTAACACGTGGCCGTTCTTCTCTCAAAGCCGATCTGCGAGGAGGCCGTTGTCGATGTGCGTCTAGGTGCTAGAGTTTCCTCATCGTGGGCTTTAGGCCCAGTTGAGTGTTGGTTGGGTGCCCGGTTTGTTGTGGGGTTTGTGTTTTGTTTGGGCTTTGGCCCGTTTTCTTTTATTAAAAAAACTTGATGGAAAAAAAAAGAGACAGTCTCTTTTTTTTTCTTCTTTCTCTCTCTCGCGACCAGGCTTCTCCCAACCACAATCTCTGAGGTAAATCTCTATTTCTCCTCCTCTTCATCTTATGAATCTCATCTCGATCTGATCTCACTCTTTTCCTATTTTAATTTGATGGGTTTGCGATTCTAGGTTCACTGATTCACCAGAGTAGACCAGTTCATCTTGGTGTTGGGTTTAGACATCATCTGTACATCTTTTGTTATATATGAAATTTAGAATCTGTACATCTTTTTACATTAAGTAGACATCTGGATTCCATGGACAGTCCAACTGCTCATGGTCCTATTTGGACATGGACTATTTGGACATGGACTATTTGGACATGGTCTTATTTGGACATGGTCTTATTTGGACACCAAGACCAAAAATGCTCAAAAAAAAAGTCCATCTGAACACGTCAACTTCCATCCGGACGGTCTAATTGACATTCCTAGGCTCTATGAAGGTATGCTTAGCTCCCTTGTACGGATGTTGTTATTGTCTTCAGCTCGTATGCTTGGGCTTCATAACATAATTAGCGAATATGATTTCATAGTGTCACTCCGAGATACTTTTCATAGTATGATATGACTTGCACTTTTGGTTTCTTAATGAGGATGTCCCCACGGTGATTTATCAGGTATGGAGGGAGAAGAATGTAATAAAACCAGCTCTGGAAAGAGAAAGTGTAATTCAATTTTCAAATTACTTTATGAATCAGCTAAAAAATATCTACTTTTCAGATAATAGTATAGATAGATAGGGCTGCAATTATTATCCGAGATCCGGATCGATCCGATCTGGATATCCGGATCCGTCGAATCCGGATCCGGATATTAAAATCACGGATCCGACGGATCTAGATCCGATCTGGATAGTAAAATGCCGGATCCGTCGAATCCGGATCCGGATATCTGGAATTTTAGGTCCGGATCCGGATTCATTTTTTTAATATATATAAATTTAAATTTTTACTAATAATTATAGTTGATTTATTAATATTTATACATAAATTAATCTTATAATATTACATTTTAATTTTAATAATATTATATACATAAATACATTTATAAATTTTTGTAAAAATATTTAATTTATGTAATATTTATAGATTTTTTGTATTTTAAAAATATTTTTATTTAATTATTTTGATAGTTAATTATATATGGTTTGATTGTTATTTTCTAACAATGTTTAATTATTTTGATAGTTAATTATATATGGTTTGATTGTTATTTTCTAACAATGTTTAATTATTTTGATAGTTAATTATATATGGTTTGATTGTTATTTTCTAACAATGTTTAATTATTTTGATAGTTGATTATATATGGTTTGATTGTTATTTTCTAACAATGTTTAATTATTTTGATAGTTGATTATATATGGTTTGATTGTTATTTTCTAACAATGTTTAATTATTTTGATAGTTGATTATATATGGTTTGATTGTTATTTTCTAACAATGTTTAATTATTTTGATAGTTAATTATATATGGTTTGATTGTTATTTTCTAACAATGTTTAATTATTTTGATAGTTAATTATATATGGTTTGATTGTTATTTTCTAACAATGTTTAATTATTTTGATAGTTAATTATATATGGTTTGATTGTTATTTTCTAACAATGTTTAATTATTTTGATAGTTGATTATATATGGTTTGATTGTTATTTTCTAACAATGTTTAATTATTTTGATAGTTAATTATATATGGTTTGGTTGTTAGTACACATTTTATGATATTTTATAGATATTGACATATTTTCATGGTATTTTAGAATATAAAATATTTATAGAAGACATGAAGAAATATTAATTTGATTATCATGTCAGCAGCAATTGATTTTATGCTGATTAATAAATTAAATTCTAATTATATGCATGATAATTATTAAATATTTACATAAGAGTACTTTTTACTTTCATATTAAAATATTTTACATTTGAAATAGTTTATAATAGTAAGATGTTTTATATTTTAAAATAAATACACATGGATAGTCAACATCAACATCTCATTTGTCTTACGATTATCATTTCAAAGTGGATTTATTTTGTCAAACTAAATTTCTAATGGAGCCCAAACCAAACAAATATCATTACAATATTATAATCACTACTTAGGTGAACTATTATACTTCAATATCATCAAGAGGACTACCTTAGAATCGATATGAAAATAAAAAGCATATTTTGCTTATGTAAGTTGGCAAAACATAGATTTTACAAAACATGATATGTAATCTAATATGAAAAGTATGATGTATATTTTGCGTATTCCATTGGCAGAACATATAGTTTTCACATAGACTCTTACTTCAATCTTATGTACATTAAAATTATGAAAAAATAAAAGTTACACTAATATATTAAATCAACATAATAAGATGATACTTGGAAAGTGAGATTTTTATTAATTTAATAAAAATGTGGTTAGGTTTTTTTTTTTTTTTGCTACGCCCGATTTTCTTTAAATATTTTTTATTTAATTTATACAATACAAATTTTAATAAGTTATAGTTATTTTCCAGTTTTTTTTTCTAAATATGTACCATTAAAATCAAGAAAAAATACGTGCACGATATGTTATGGTGTTTTCCAAATGTTATTGACACATTAGAATTTTGGTCTCTTTTAGTTACAAAGTTAATATACACTCGGACGTTACGTCACATACTATAATTTGATTGCTCCTACTACATACTATAATTTGATTGTTCATGTGTTTCTTAGAGAATACCAAACTGTTCTCGTAATTTCCATGTTTTGAGTTTGTTGTTGCACTACTTTCTAGTTATTGCATCAGAATAAGCCATACATGAATGACTATGATATCAAACTCTGGCTTTACTTGCACAGTCTTGTTTTTAACTCCCAGCTTTTAGAAAACTGTCAGTGATATGTGGAAAACTGTTTGTGATATGGATATACAACATGTTCATATTAGTCTTTAACATCAGCTAAGGTTTATGCTTTTGGTAAATTGCAGCTTGAATTGGCAACATCAGCTATGGAAAACCCAAGCATCAAAACATAGTTTATTAACAACACTTGATCACCATACAATGGTTCTCTGCACTCATGTTTCTCTTCTAACTGCTGTTGTTGAAAATCCTTCAACATATTGTCACATATATAGCAACTTTTTTTCTTGAGGTGGATGTGATTGGTAAGGTGATATGTAATGTTTCTACTACGTACAACATCATTGTATATATTCTTCAAGAATTCTGATCTATATTCAGTCTCCACTCTCCAGCAACAATCCAATAGAAGCTCCATAGAATTCTACCATAGCCGGAGTAGGTATCTGAGCTTCCAACTGATACACACGCTGAAAAACCTCATCCCGAACCTCCGACCAAGACCAACCGGACCCTAATTCACCAATTGACGGTGGGAATGTCTGGCGGAGCTGATGACAACACTGATGCTGTCCTCAGCAATGGCGAGAGTCCACTGAAACAGCGCATGTTGGTTTGATATTAAAATCAGCTAGTCTTGATAACTGATCTCAGTACCATGTTCTGCGTATAGAGACAAAAAGATCAAGTTATTTCCTCTGATAAGTTATGTGGTTTTACCTGAGCTTCCAGTGTCGCCTTGACGGAAAGACATTCCAGAACCTTGAGGTTTCATCTCCTGCTCCGATTTCAATCACATGTCCCGTTGTTATACTGCAATGTGTGTGTGACCTGTCAGAGTTGTATTCTCAACCACAAAGAAAGAGACAGGTTCAATTAACCCCATAGACTTTGGCAAAGGTCAGAGAGATTTATTACTTTGGAGATAGTTAGGTATTTATAGACTATGATTTCGTTTTGGGAGAATCCGTGCGTTCTAAGCAGCTTGTTACGTTCTTAAACCAAGCTAGATTGCACACCTGTCATATGCACGAACAAAGAGATAATGCCAATTGGTTATGTAACGTGAAATCATGCCAAAACTAATAAGAAATTTAATTGACGTGATCTTGTAAATAACTTTCTCTCTGAGCAGTAGATGTTTGAAAGTAATCAGCTGATGCACAGGACGGAACCGTGGAGGAGAGTTGACTGTTAAGAGGAATAAACATGAAGAGTGTGGCGAAGTATATAAGAATCAGTAGACCCAAATTGAAAGATATATGCGACGGAATATGAAAAGGGCAACTTATTCATCAAGCAGAAGCATGTCAATATTGGAATAAAAATACCTTGGTGAGGCTGCCTGGGTTCTTAAGAATGCAGATGGCGAGGTTCTGGTACAGTGTAGACATTCTATCTCCGGTGGACAAAATTCAAAGATTTTATATGTAGTTCTTTCATATTTTTGAGGTGGACAAAATTCACAAAACATCTTACAACTCTAAAACAAAAGTAAAAACAAATTCTAAATATAACTATATGTAAACTAAAAAGTTCGATTGTTCGATAGAAGCAAAAATAAATCATTAGTTCTAGACCAAATTTTTTTAACATGTTCCCACAGGCGAGTGTTTACCTAGTAATTAGTAAAAGATAAACATGTTGGCTAGAATGTGCCTAAAATCTTGGTGCTTTTGATCTCAACCTCTTTGCTTGGTAATAAAGGTTGTAGTGCAGGTAGTTGTGAAGGAAGAGAGATTCATAAGTGTTTCCATCATTCACAAAATGACATCGAATAACCAAAACAAAAGCTGAATCAAGAGTTTCTAGCAAAAAAACATACCTGACCTAACACATCATGACGCAGTGTTGCAGAATGGTGCAAGAACAGAAGAGTACTGCAAGTAGAAGTAACATCGATCAGTTAATTACATGTTCAGCAAGTATAATAAACTGAAAACAAATTGTCAGTGAATTACTCACTCACGAATCTCAGCAAGAGCGCCAGTCATCTCATAACCCAAAGAATAGTAAAAAAATACAATCTTGAAATATCATTACCGATTCAAATAAGATTCACATACATAAATAAGACATGACAGAACCGGTGAGCTTCTTTGTAAAAAAAAAACAGAACCGGTGAGATATGTCTTAGCCCGACAGGGAGACGCACAGCAGAAGCAAAACGGCGGACTTCTTTGGTGTTCGATCCAGTGTCGATTAGGTCAGCGTCACGGGCAGTAAATGGCGTGTTTAGTTTCTGTGGAAATTCGATGGTGAAACATCCGTCGCAAAAGAAGAAGAACCTTAATATCATGTGGGCCACAGATGATGATATTCATCTGGGTTTATGTGGGCTTATTTTTCAAACATAAGCGAAACCCAAATCAGTAAGGCCACGCGCGGAACAAAAGAAATTGCGTGACATACACATACGACTCAGCGATTGACACGTGTCGACAAAACCCCCACTCTCAAAAGCGACGTGGACGCAGGAGCAGGTAGATATGTTGACTTTATTATATAAGATATATAATATGCAAAAGATTCAGAAGCTCTTGAAAGTCTTGCATCCGCAATTACTCGGAGAGTTTCATAAAACTGAATTTTAGTCAAAAAAGTATTTGTTTATTGAGAAGATATCACAGTGCTGATGTACAGAACCGCGTCTTTTTGAAAAACAATAACTAAATCGTTGAAGTTTGACTTAAAAATTATTTATTCACTATAAGTTTGATTTTGTTTGCTTCAATCTCTGTATATATACATTACTGATTGAAGACCCATGATTGGGGAACAAAACAGTGCTAATGAAGAAGCTAAAACAAGTTTTTGTTCTTCTAAGTTTGTTTCATATTCTTCTATATCTTCTATCCTTTCAGATTCATCTCGCAGAGGCTAGACTTCGTCACTTAGGTTAGTCTTTCTTCTTAGTTGGAATTTTTATTTGTTACACAATAGTTAAGAACGAATCAATTAAAATCATGTGTTCTATAACATTTATTATTGGACTTAACTCCCATAAGAAAGTTTGATCAGTTATATCTGTTTACAAAATAACATGTTTGCTGGATATATCACTTGTTTCATAATAGTAAAACAATAGTTAAGAGCATCTCCAACTTCATTTTATTTTCAGTATAAAATATAGTTAGCGTAAAAATGTTCCATTCTATTTTATATTTCAATTTAATAAAATAAAAAATAGATTTTAAAGAAAATAGAACGATTCATTAGAGATGGTCTAAACGAAAAGTTAAATTTTTTTCAAAATATCTAAATTCCACTCTATAGTTATTAGAAACATATTATTAATTACCAGTTTTATACTGTCATGAAGTACATAATGGTTTTCGGTCTAGGGGCAATGCAATTAAACTCACTACTGTCCCAAATTCGATTCTACTTGGACTTCGGTATTCTGTCCTCAGTATATAGGAAACTCTTTAGCGGACTTATTGTACGTCATGACTCGTTACCGCCAAACGCAGATACTATTGACAGAAAAATTCTCTGACTGTAACATTTAAATAGTCTCTCCGTTAATATTTTCCAACATATTTACTCTTGTGTGTTAAAAGGTGAAAATCGCTCACTGATATCGAAGCCACCGCCACAATCTACCAGATGCGTAAAACCCTCCCCACCATGTCGAGCTCCCCTGAGTAGTCAAGGCAAGCCTTGCGTAATAGTTCGAAGACCTCCTCGTAAACCTGTGTGCTCTCCGCGGTGACCGTCCCACGAGTAGCAACGATGTACACACTCGATTCTACAAAGATTTTCACAGAAGCCCAACATGTATTTATTACTTAGCAACTATATATCATCCAAAATAATTTGTTTGCACCATGTACCAAAGTTATCGTTTGATTGTGACCATTTCCTTAATTTTCAAAACAAATCATGTATACATGGCAAAAAAGTCTTTTTCCAACCCTATTATTTATATCGTGCGTATTAATACCTGAACAAAAGATAAGTGATAAAACAAACTCAAACTGAAAAGTAATTTAAATTTTAGACCTGAATTTTTAACCGTAATACTAAAACTTACCTTAACTAACCCGATGTTAGTCAACCCTTAATCCTGGGTCAAATGATAGTCTACAACGACGGGAAAAGACCTTTTTCGACCCATATTATTTGTGTTGTGCTTTTTCCGACACAAATAAAAGATAGGTGCAAAAACAAACTCAAACGAAAAAATAATTTGAATTTCAGACTCGAACTTTTAACCGTAACACTAAAACCTACCTTGATTAACCTGATGTTACTCAACCGTTAATTCTAGGACAAACATGGTCTAAAACAATATTGTTTGATTGATTAAACAAAATTACGTCGTTTTAAGTTTTTTTAAAGAAATATTTACGCGTAGACATACTTTCTCTTGGACCACTATCATGTCAACATACTTTGAACATGTAGAGTACTTTTTCATGTTCTTTTGTCTAAATTGCCCTCAAAACAAAAACAAACTCATTTACTCATTTAAAAATACATTTCGTGATTTACCGTCGTCCTTTAATCTCACTAAAATAAAGAGAATCATTTTATCGGGATCACTTCTCTTTCCTTAGCCCCAAATCCCTTTCACCCAAACCCTAGGAATCGTCGATTCTCACCGCTCTCTGTCTCGCACCAGAGTTCATCACTTGTTATACTTTTCTCCTTTCTTAACTTTTTTACCTCTTAATTGTCTCAAATTTTAACTCTCACATTGATTCACTCCACCTTTCTTCTTCTCTAGCAACCGGTGACTTATCACCGTTGAATTAGCCATGAAAATTTTGACTTTTCATCACTTGTTATACTTTTCTCATTTTTTAACTTTTTTACCTCTTAATTGTCTCAAATTCTAATTCTCACGATTGATTCACTCCACTTTTCTTCTTTTCTAGCAATCGGTGACTCTTCTTAGCCATATTACAACTACTTAAATGGTTCTTTGCAACTACAAAAAATAAAAGACAGCTTTCAGTAAAACTTTACTATTGAACATTTATTCCAACATTTCCTGTAGGACTCTAATGGTCGCAACATGAGGAAGCTGACCACATCTATACCACTGAATGTATAGCTCTCCAATTATCAACCAGTATGATGCTGAATGTTTCGCCGATCAAAATCCTTACTTGTGGATAGGCATGACCTCTACCAGGAAGCTAACCACATTATCAACAACATGACTACACCCCTCGACCACTTACAATCTTCTCCCAAAACACCAGCTCACCAACCTACTATCGACAAATCCACTTACCACATGCTCACGAACTCTAACCTTTCTGGTTTCCACCAAAACCTAATAACCTTTAACCAAATATCCTGTCTCTAACCATCCGGTTTGTGACCAACCCTTTTCACTTAACCTTCTGTCCGTTTGTGCGCACAATGACAACATAACATCCACACATGACCACACGATCTCTCACCCTGACTATTGTCTTTGATATGAGTCCCCTGACCACACAATTGCTTGGTGTCCACAAATCCACTGACCACATTAGTAAACTCACCGACAAAGAAACGGTGAGGACGAACATTTAATACATACATGCTTTTAGTATCATCGTACTTGCTTGTTCTTAGCCGTTTGATTGGTCTCAAAAAACTTTAATCTAACGGTCATCGCACTGTCCCACTGTTCAATAAACCTAACCAATTAATGGTATCAGAAAGCTTTTTTTTTAGCAAACTTAGACCAGTATTTACTTCTCTTTTTTTACCGTGACCATAATTTGCCTCTTGTTTGTGAGAAGGGCACTTATGTAAACCCACATCTTGAAAGAAGGTCCAAAAGTACCTCTCTACTGGAAAGTATGTCTACATGATATGGACACAGAAGAAAGTAACCCAATACGTAAACATCTCTTTTTTAAAATTAGACAGTTTGCCACAATTGGAGAGAAGATCCCACATTGAATATATGTAAGGGACATGAGTAATATATAAGAGACTTGGATCAATCCACTAATTGCCAATTGGTTTTAAGTTGGAAGCCCAAGAAACTTATCATGGTATCAGAGCCGGCCCATTACCCTGACCCATTAATCCTGCCCGAAAAGTGGCCCGATCAACCTATTAGCTGATGGCCTATAGAAGGCTCAGTTCTCCGAGATTGCTAGAAAATAAAGCATTGTTTCGGAGGGGTATGATGGATCTGCGAGATTAATGGTTTTACGCACCATTATCTCGAGGGAGGGTATTGGAGAGAAGATCTCACATTGAATATATGTAAGAGACATGAGTAATATATAAAGAACTTGGGTCAATCCACTAATTGCAATCTCTATAATATTATTTGAGAAGTCAAATTCCAATGTGTCGCGCTCACGTTAACTTTCATGATGGTTATTTACATTGATACCCTTAATGAATTAAAAATATTATATTTAAATACTATTATTGAATTTTTATTTAGTTTCATTTATAAAATTTTCCAAATAACATATATAATAAAAAAAAGGAAACGTTTTAAAAGTTAAAAAGAATTTAAAAACGAAATTATATGTATAAATAATAAGATTTCATTAAAAAGTAAAGTTCGCAAAATAATAATATTCCATTAAAAAAATTTTGATAACATAAAATATACTAATAAACTACTTTCTTTATAATTATATTTTCACACATAATCTTGATATTATAAAAAGAAATAATATTTCTTATAAAACACAATTATAAACAGTACAACAATATATTTTCAAAGTAATATAAATATTTTTATATATCTATCTATTGTTTTAGATGATTACATAAAATAATTAAGTAACATAAACTGATATATGTTTAGTTGACTAAAAATAGTTTATAATTAGTATTATTGGAATTTTATTTTCTCTTATATTTAGTTGATTGTAATATCTTTCATTTACAGCAAAAAAAATATAATTTAATAAATATTCATAAAATTATTTAGAAAGTATAAAAATATTTTAATTATTGTAAATATTGATATGTCTTCATGAGCTTCCAAAAAAGTATAAGTTATTTATGTATGTAACTTCCTATATACCATCACTTTATTTTCTAATATATTTAAAAATAACATTTAATTTGATATATATTATGAAAATACATACACATTTAATGATAAATAAAATTAATTTGACTTGGCTTAATTTTAATAAAAAAATTATACTTCCATTTGAATTTAAAAGAATATATGTAACTCGATATACTCATAATATGAGTGACTTGACTAATCCAACTTAGATCTAAAATCATAGATTTAACTACAATAAGAAAATATAATTTTGTAATAATAATAATTTATTTTATATGTATAAATTATAGGAAGACTCAATACATATTAACAAATGAAAATAAAATATTAACCAACTGTTACAATTTAGTTCTTTTGTAAAATTTATATATATGCATGAGACTTCAGAATAATATTAGTATACTAATTTACGTAATTTGGAATCAAACATTTTAGTTTATTTTTTATTTCATTCTAAGCACAATATATCTTAAGTTATACATAATATTCCTAATATATATTTACATATCTAAGAAAACAACCAACCTAAATGCAAATAAAAAAATTAATCAAAATTTAATAGATTTAGAATAAAAAACATTATAGTTGAATTCAAAGAAATAGATGCAATCCAATATACCCAAATGATAGTTAAATCGACTAGATCTAATCTAACATATCTAAAATCATATATCTAATTAAAGTAATATAATATTATTAATATTTATTATGCATAAAATTATAAATTAATTTAAAATCAAAATTAAATAGCAATAAATTATTATAATATATATTTACTTTATAAATATTTATGCCCGTGCATGAGCACGGGAAAATCACCTAGTTAGTTAAGTTGGAAGCCCAAGAAACTTATCAGCCACAAAGGCAAATTGAATCCACGTCAAGAGATTTAATACGCAGATGATGAAACCATTGGGCCGACATATATTAATGTAATGCATACATATTATATTATATAGTGAACTAGGGTAGGTCCGCGTTACGCGCGGAATTCGATGTATCGGTTTTTATGAAATATATAATTTTGTATAAATTTTCTTCTATATTCAGTTGGTTATAAGTGTGATTATGTTAAGAAAATGAAATTGAATTTTCAATTCCATAGTACTATTTATGTCAGGATATCTAATACAGTGGAAAATAAGGTTTTAATTTTCAGGTAATCTTAGTTAAAACCTTATCGTTAGTTGCTACTATTAACATTTTTGGTTTTTTTTTTTGATATTTATGTTATATTTGAGGATTTATTTTTTCTTTATGTTATGTCAGTAACTTGCTAGGGACAAACTAAAACCAATGTAAAACACACCAAATAAACGGATTAGAATCCTTCGATAATTATATATTTATACTTACATAAAATATTAACCTGGCTATAAAATATTATGCACAAACAGAACTTATACGACCATATATTATTCTGTTAGAAAAATATTATAAATCAGCAAAATACATATTAAACTAACTATTATTTTTAAATTATTTTATCACGCTATAGTACATGTTAGTTAATAGAATAACTATATAGACTTTTCAATATTTATATTAAAAATTCTTTGTAAATCTAAAATATGAATAGATTAACATCTCAAATTGATAGTAAAAGCAGACCTTTCTTATAAATTATTTCATCTAATCTTTAAACATTAAAATTGAGAATATATTTATAAAATAGTGATAATAATATTTCCGAAGTTCAAAATATAACTTTTAAAAAATTAAGTAAAATAAATAATGTACACAATTTTTTTAAAAAACTATAAAACTTAAATTATCTAGGTTATGGATATAAACATAATTTCTATCTGAATTTTTTTTGAAGATAATATTGCACTCTAAACTAAACCCGGTTAATATGAATCACACTCGCATCCAAAATGTGCAATCTTACTATATATTTGTTTTATTTTCAAAATATTAATAATCCTGTATAATACACTACATCTATTTATTATTATTTATTTTTTTTCTTTCCCTCAAACTCAAAACTAAAACAGTATTTATAAGCACATTTTTTCCTTATTAATCTAATCCACTATTACAATATAACATAAATCGAATACTATTTTGTATTTGTAAGCATGGTTGTTTAATATATATACCTAAACATCCTATACAATTAATACTAACAAACATATAGTCTCTGAATAGGGATATTTTGCATTGATCTAAAAAAACAATTTTTGGATGTTTTAAAGATACATAAGCAGTACAAACCTGATGTTGAGCCACAGGCAGCGTCGGTAATGTTAGATGCGCTCATGACTGAGCAAAGATGACGATGTCTTATGTTACTTCACTACCTGCATGCAAGTCCAGTCTTTCCTCTGTTTTATCTCGTGATCATAACTCAAAGTTGTTTTAAAAAAAATCAGGAAATGTAGTGAGTGCAATGGATCTCTTTATATATATAAGCGCTTATTGATGTGCATTAAAGTGGTAGTTACAGACTACTTATATAAACAGAAATGCGAAGAGATATATTCATTTAATAAAGTGATGAGTTTTGAAAACTGGGACAGGTGTCACGATGTCGGGTTCTGAATTTGTGATGTGGCATTCAACGTGGACACCCTAGGAGAGAAGCAAACTCAATTTTATATATATACTAGGATCGGCCCGCCGTACGGGCGGGATTTGATTTTTAAAATAATTTTAACAGTTAGAATATAATAAACATTGTTTAGTTTTTTTATTATAATTTTTTACATTTGTTTCATTCCCCTATATTTGTATTCGATTTTTTTTTGTATTCAATTAGTATTCAATTTTTATTTCATGTCTCATTATTCGGTGTTTGTTTCCCTTCTCAAAATGTTTAAGCTGTTAGTATAATAAACTATCATTTGCTAATTTTCTTTTAGATTTTTGTATAGTGTAAATTTATTAAACTTATGTAAAAAGGGTGTTTGACAAAAAAAAAAATGTAGAGAGGGTGTGAGGTGTAACAAATAAAGTTCTTTGGTTCATAGATCAAACGAAGAAGGTTCTTAATTTTATTACAGTGTAGTTTTCTAGCTGCCGAAGTTGAATAATACCATATACATATCGCATGTGAGCATGACACTTTCCAAAATAATTTATGTCACATATTATCTTTGCTACTACTGATTTTGATGACCATTTACCATTATGGCTCATATTATTTAGGAATTTATCGAAGGAGAATTCTCGCCAATCTTATGATCATCTGCTTCCTGCGTTGCGAGTGTAAAATCATATCCCAAAACGCAACGTAGCAAGCCTGAATTCACAATATAAAACTTCAATTCAGGAATGAATGTAGCAGACATAACAGTTCAACAAAAGATTAAACATGTGTTCAAAAAAATTAAAACAGTTCAAGAGAATCAGATTGACAAACCTTTTGAGTTGATGCCTTAGACATTCCAATAGGTTGGTAAGGTTATCTCCCCCACCAAAGGCACATGCAGAGACTACAATTTGACAACTTCGCATATACTTCTTATCCTCATCCGAAATTATAAACCCTCCATTCTCGTTGAAAATCCCACAGTACACCGAAACTGTCTCACTCACCTGATCACAACAAAACAACACTCAGCAATCAAGAAGCATATAATGATAAGGAAAATCAAGTTATTAGCCTTGTAAGAGTTACCAAGTGATGACCTCAAAACTATTCTCTCTCTCAGCAAAAGTCTGGGTGCCAGTAAACAAATTAAAAAGAGTCTTGTTCCCACGAACATGAGAGCTTGAATCTGCACCAGTCAGGCACACAAGTTTCTTAACAGGGAGCTTTACTCTTTACGCTATAAAATATCAAGATGCTCAAGCTCTTCAGGAGCAGAAGCTTTAAACAACCTGACACATACAAATCTATCAATGGCAGATTCAAAGATGAAATGATGATGGAGAGAGAGCTTACACTGCCAATGGCTTTAATTATTAATTGACAGAATCAATCTCTTTCCAGGCCAAATCAACTTCTTTTCTCTTTATTTCTTCCCGGGTGGAATCAGCATCCTCACAAACAGATTATTACAGTTGACAGAGATGGAACCTTGTAGCAGCGTCGACTGTCAGTAAGAAAGCTTGGAGAAGTTGGTCAAGAGTATTTTTGTATGTTTTTACCAAAAAAGAAAGATTATTTCTGTGAGTAGTAAAGAAGAAGAAGATAAATGCGTACCTCTTTTCATTAATCAAGAGAGTCAAATCCCATGAGTTCCACTTTTCTTGACGTTCAGCCTCCCAAAAACGCAGAGCCGGCGTCAAAACCGTCTTAGAAGCACGCCCAATATTCAGATGGAAAGCAGGATTAGCGAGGTTACCATCTTTGAAAGCTCTATTGGTAAAGGAGTTGTATAAATAATACGGTGAATGTAGCAGCAAAATATTCATTAGAAAGTAACTTAGGGTAATCTTAATTCTAAAGCCAATAATCACTTAAAATTACTGATCTTCACATAGTTACAGATGCTAAAATAAAAAGACGATCGAATCAGCATCAAAGATATGAACTAAATTTTAAGTGTGAAAGTAATAAGAGTGTTTGGTCGCCGGAATTACCTTTTCATCGAAAAGTAGCAAGTCGAACCCTATAAGCCCGCCGCTTTTCTTCACATCACGGGGTCCCAAAATCTTAGCAAAGGGACTTCGACAGTGTTGCTACAACATCCGGCTTTCAAGTTCGCGAGCAGAAGGGAGGAGGTTTCCATAGTTGTTTATGGGTTGTGTTCTGATTAAATGATTGAGAGGGAGAAAGTGATGAATTTTAACAAAACGAATTGAACTCCCATATTTATAGGTGAAGATTCATAACATGGAAGGACAGGGAGGTGCATTGAACGATACGTGGTGGGAGTATGTTGTTTAAATGCAATCGTTTACCGTAACGGCGCCAGATCTTCATACCGTAACGGCGCTAGATCTTCATAGATGGTGTGTTGAAGATCGATCAACATTACGGTGGCTGCGTCTTACTACAGAGATTGATTTAATGAGTACTCTGTAATGGTGGCCAATCTTCAAAACAGGTGGGTTGAACATCAATCGACACCACGGTGGCACAGCCTTTCCATAGAAAAGCAGTAATAGAAAATCGTGGAAGAAGAAAACAATTTTTAATTGGGTCAATTTGAAAATAGTGTCAAACATTTGGAATTAAACTAAAAAGCCCATAACTTATGAATACGACTAACTTTGGAAATAGACGCATAACAAATCAAGCCCAACAAACAGAGAATGCATGAAGTGATGCGTTTCAAGCGGGGACACGTGTCAACTCAGGAATCTTCGAATTTATGACGTGTCCGCTGAGGTGGCATATCCCAGGAGTGAACAAACTCAATTTTATATATATAGATAGATAGATCTCTCCACATCCTACCGTCCCTCTAAATCCTTTGCCGTTGTAATCTATGACACCTGCTTTCCATTCCGCCTCGTCACCTCCATATCTTTCACAAATTTCTCCTCTGATCTCTCTATCTTCTCTATAGAACTCAGAGCTCTCTATCTATCTTTCGTCTCTCTCTTTCATGAACTTCCTATTTTCTCCCCTCTCCGCCTCATCTCCCTGATTCACTCCACTCCTCTTTCCTTTGCAACCGCTTGTCGCGTTCACCTCACTGTCTCTTTTATCCTTGTATACACATCCGATCTCTTTGTCATTCTCGGAAACAAGATTATCTCTCACAGTAGTTATAACCTTTATATTTTGAAGTTTATGCTGTAACAAGATAATGCTATGGTTGAATGGTTCCATAATCTGTATAATAAAGTCTCGTGGAATGGGTTTGATTCCTTGCTTTGACTAATTATACAAAACAATGTCATTTTGAGCTATAACTCTACCCAAAATTAGGGGTTGACTAACGTAGGGTTAGTTAAGTAGAACACTCAGCATTGATCATGTACAATGGTTATTTTTGGGTTAAATGAATATTGTGTGTGTGTGACAGAGAATTACAAAGCCCAAGGAAGTGAAGAAGTTCAAAGGAGAAGGGATGCCACTTCACTTCAGCACAGAGAAAGGCAGCCTCTTTGTCACTTTCGAGGTTTTGTTCCCTTCTTCTCTCACTGAGGATCAGAAGAAGAAGATTAAAGAAGTCTTGGCTTAGTAGTCTTTTCTTCTTTCTCTTCAGAAATTTGAAAATTGAAATTTGGGGATTAAATAGAACTTGTGATAGTCCTCAATGTAACCCGACTAGATTTTAATATAGAAAAGGGGGAGAAGATGAGATAAGCCACATGGAGGTTTTAATCAAATTGTCTTGTTTTATTTGTTTATTATACATATATATCTTATGCTTTTGTTAAACAAGATGATTTGTATTTTTAATGTCTAAACGAGTAAAACTCTAATCTCCATCTGAATGACGAAACGAAATGGACACATTTTAGTGGAGTTATAGCCGGCAGGGCATATTCAACGTAAATGGACCTTGCTAGGAAGAAGAAGAGTCAGCGAGTCTCCGTTCATTTATCCACGTGGCTAATACTGATTGGTTAAGTTTGTGAGAGACTTAGTCCTGATTGGTTAAGCATTGCGATGTACACGTAATCTCAACACTCTCTGGGGTTCGAATCCTTCCTTCCGCGAAAGAGGGAAGGTACCGATTCGAACTTTTTGATTCCTTCGCTCTCTCTCTCTCAACATTCGAAACAAATCTCAGATTGGTGTAACCGTAAAGAGTTGAAAGTCCTTGGGAGAGTCTACGATCCTTTCTCGATTTCCGTTTCCATGGCGATTCGGTTGTCAGAGCTATGTGCCGTATTGTTCGCTCTCTCTTACGCCATCTGCGTCATCGCAGGGTAAGCACATTTTTATTCGTAATGTGGATGTGTGTGTTCGTATGTGTGAATATGCTTGTTTGTGAATTTCAGGAAGAGTTACTACGATGTGTTGCAAGTGCCGAAAGGTGCGTCTGACGAACAGATCAAGAGAGCTTATAGGAAACTCGCTTTGAAGTATCATCCCGATAAGAATCCAGGCAACGACGAAGCCACTCGCAAATTCGCTGACATCAACAACGGTATTCTCCACTCTTGATAGATTACCATTTATGTGTGTTTGAAATTGATGTGATGGTGTCTGGTGTTGATGTTATAAACAGCTTATGAAGTGCTATCGGATGAGGAGAAGAGGGAGATTTATAACAAGTATGGTGAAGAAGGGCTTAAACAGCATGCTGCTAATGGTGGCCGAGGAGGTGGAGGAGGAGGCATGAATATGCAGGACATTTTTAGCCAGTAAGTTTTTTTTTTGTTTCTTTCAGGTTTCCACAGTCTCTAACTGTCTAAGCATTTGAGGAATTAATAGAATAAAAAAGACCAGTGGTATTGACATTGGTTCTTGTTTCCTCTTTTTATTGGATGATCGTAATGGTTTCTCTGTTGATTCTAACTAGTTGGACAAGATTCGTGGTTATCAGATCGCATTCTTTGAATTATGGAAAAATAAAACATTGGCTAAGGTTTTCTTTAGGCGTTTGCGTTTTCGAACACATTTGCCTGAGAGCTTATGTATGGATAGAAGTGGTAACCATTGTTGGGTACAAGTGGAGTGATTTCTTTGTATGGATAGTGGATACCAATGGATTTGTTTGATCATTATAAGGGCATTTTATGTAGTGCGAATACTTCTTAAGTTTTTATAATGTTTTTACATTCACGTTAACAGATTGCTAATGTGTGGAGATTAATGATTAATGGGTCTATTAGGTTCTTTGGTGGTGGTGGTTCGATGGAGGAAGAAGAGAAGGTTGTCAAGGGTGATGACGTCATTGTCGAACTTGAGGCCACTCTTGAAGATTTGTACATGGGAGGCTCTATGAAGGTATGCTTGGCTCCCTTCTACGGATGTTGTTATTGTCTTCAACTCGTATGGAAATTATTGCTTTGATTCAAATATGCTTGGGCGTCATAACTTAATCAGTGAATATGAATTCATAGTGTCATTGCGAGATATTTTTCTGTTGAGAGATACTTTGGTTAGAGTAGGTTGGTTCTTAGACAAACATGATATTAATTGCCTTAGCTTTTGGTTTCTTAATGAGGATGTCCCACGGTGATTCATCAGGTATGGAGGGAGAAGAATGTAATAAAACCAGCTCCTGGAAAGAGAAAGTGCAACTGCAGGGATGAGGTTTATCACAGACAAATCGGTCCTGGAATGTTCCAACAGATGACAGAGCAGGTAAGGCAAATCTATTCAAGCCCTCTCAAATCATCCTCTTGTGTTGAATATCAAGCCCACCTCTCTAAAAACATATCTGGTTCCTGTCAGGTCTGTGACAAATGCCCAAATGTTAAGTTCGAAAGAGAAGGATACTTTGTCACAGTTGATATCGAGAAAGGAATGAAAGACGGAGAAGTAAGCCTCCAAACTCTACTCTGCACAGCCTTATGTTGTAAACCTTAGGTACTATGTAGCTCTGGAATTAACTGCGAGCTTATTGATATCTCTTTCAGGAAGTGTCTTTCTACGAAGATGGTGAACCCATTCTCGATGGTGAACCTGGTGACCTTAAGGTTAGCCTCTTCCCTAAGTTTCTGTGATCTTTTATTTAACTTGACTTCAAGAACAGAGAATGAACCGTTATTGTACCATCTGACAGTTCCGAATCAAAACTGCACCGCACGCCCGTTTCCGGAGAGATGGCAACGATCTACACATGACCGTCAACATTTCACTGGTACATAGATATTCCACGTACAAACTTCTGTGTATCTCTACGTCATAAACCAACCGCTACGAATTTACTGATTCTACTTTTAAAAATAAACACATGTCAGGTTGAGGCGCTAGTTGGGTTTGAGAAATCATTCAAACATTTGGATGATCACGAAGTTGACATCAGTTCCAAGGCAACACTCCACATTCTCCCTACAAGACAAATCACTCGACATTGATCATGTAAAATGGTTTTTTTTTTGGGTTGATGAATATTGTGTGTGTATGTGACAGGGAATTACAAAGCCCAAGGAAGTGAAGAAGTTCAAAGGAGAAGGGATGCCACTTCACTTCAGCACAAAGAAAGGCAACCTCTTTGTCACTTTCGAGGTTTTGTTCCCTTCTTCTCTCACTGAGGATCAGAAGAAGAAGATTAAAGAAGTCTTGGTTTAGTACTCTTCCTTCTCTAGAAATTTGAAATTGAAATTTGGGGATTAGAACTCGTGATGGTCCTTAATGTAACACGACTAGGTTTTTATGTAGAAAAAGTTGAGACAAAGAGGTGCATATTTATGATGATTCTTTTATATATATCTAACTTGTCCTTTTATATATATCTAACTTGTGCTTTTGTTAATCAAATTGGTGCATATTTATGATGATTCATCTAAGCTTTGGATTATTAGTACTGTGAAAAAGGGTCAAGTGCAAATGGAAAAGTAGAGCCTGTTTTATGGTATGGCCTCTACACGTAAAGCATCTCGTATCTTCATAACATGTTAAACGTGTTCAAAGCTGTTACAACTTGATTTAGAAACGGAAAAAAACGGGTAAAATGAAAATTTTCATATCTCTAAACAGCAGAGATTGAAACAGCATTTGCAAAGTTTGCGAGTGAGTGAAAGTAACTTCATGATTGATCTGTGGAGTTTTGATAGTATCAGCGTCGTCCTTGTGTTCTCCAGGGATTAAGAGCTTCTCGCATGGCTTGAGCTTCAGGAGAATTTTCATAGGCTCGCTTCTCTGCTTCTAGTACAGTAACCTTGTCGTCTGCAAGTTTTGGTAATAAAATTATTAAGCTTTTTCATTAGGAAAAAAACATACAAGACAGTGTAATGTAGAAGTGTTTCAAAAAAAAAAAAAGACAGTGTAATGTAGAAATTAGAAGCTGGAGATGAAGACTATTACAAGCGTACAAGAAAGTGATCAACTTCAACCTTAATAATAATCATTCTTTCTCTAAGGAGAGAAGGCAAAAAATGTCTATAACTCAGAATTTTATCAATATTAATAATTAATAAACTTCACATCTTAAATCAATAGAAGTCCAAGCGAGAGAGAATGGAATATACAGAAACCAGTGTTGATCATGAAGAACTCCATTCCTCCGCCAATGATGGCCGATCCACTGGCGATCTTCATGTACCAATCCAGAAATATCGCCGGTTTCATCTTCAATTATTTCCTCACGAATTCAAGTAAATCACGCAGATAAACTTTCCGATGAAGGAGGATATAACGATAAATTCTACCGACAGTTACCACCCGGAGGTAGGGGTTTTAGACTTAAGTTCAGTGTGAATTGGTATATTGGGCTTTGATATCGTCTCAAATGAACGAGAAACACTTTTAACACTTTCCATAAGCTCATTACAAAGCCTACGAGCTCCTAACTAAGCCCATTAGAAAGCCTATGAGCTAACTTCCCAACTCTGTATTTTTTTTTGTTTGTAAACTTTCAACTCTGTATTTTACCTTATGAGTAACCTGTATAATTCGTGTAGATAACTAAAGAGAGTCGCATATATTTTTAAAAACCATAGACTTTGTTTATAGTTAACTACATCAGTTTGCCTTATGAATTGTGTGTTCGACATTGCTTTCTCAGTTTCTTGTGGAAAATTTCAAAATAAAACTCTTATTTTCAAAAAATAAAGCATGAGACCAAATGCATTTTGATATTTTCTTAGGAGGCATCTTCGCGGAATGTTCCACCCGTGATAGAAAACGTGCTTCCATTATAAAACTGCCAACTGTCATCACAGCTTGCGTTTAAAAATAAATAAAAAGATTTGTTCAAAAGTTATTATCTTCCATTTTTTTAAAAAATTAAAATATCATTGAAAAAGCCTTCGCCAGCTCATCACTATCATCATCTCCTCCTTTAAAAAGAACCCTAGGGATTACTTCATCGCCTTCTTTCGTTTCGCCTTTGATCTATAGTCTTTTTTTTTGCGTTTACCTCTTTTCTCGATCAGGATCCATTCTTGCTCTCTCGTTTCGATATCTTCTCCTCCTTCGCTTGATTCGTTCCGTTCTATTCTCAGATCTATTCTCTATTGATTTCAGATCTAGATCTAGGATTTGGTTGAATAAAATTTGGGGATTTTGAACACGAAGGAATGATTGTAGGTTCTCTATGAGCTACTCAGTTCTGCTTCGTCGTATTCGCATAGTACACTCTTTCTCCGTCGTTTATCTCTACTACTCTTACGTCTTCTCATGAATTCATTGTCTCCGATCTCATCTATTTAGCTCTCTCGATAAAAATCTTTTTTTTTTCGTTCGATCTAACTGATTCTTTGATAGATTAGAGGAGAACCGGTGTAGAATTTGTGGGTATTTTATAGGGATTTTGAAGAATTATATATTATTATTATATTGTTAAATATTTGGTGAGGAAAAAGTCAAAAAGTCAACGAAAAAAATGGGGTCGAAAAGTCCTGATTCCGACAACGATCCGAGGTACGCTTCCGTCACGGACGAGAGAAAGAGGAAGAGAATGATCTCCAACAGAGAGTCCGCTCGTAGATCGAGGATGAGGAAGCAGAAGCAGCTCGGCGATCTCATCAACGAGGGCACCGTTCTGAAGAACGATAACGCCAAGATCGCCGAGCAGGTCGATGCAGCCACGAGGAAGTACGTCGAGATGGAGTCCAAGAACGACGTCTTGAGAGCGCAAGGGGTGGAGCTGACGGAGAGGTTGAGGTCGTTGAACTCTGTGCTCGAGATGGTTGAAGAGATTAGTGGTCAGGCGTTGGATATTCCTGAGATTCCTGATTCTATGCAGAACCCTTGGCAGGTTCCTTGTCCGATCATGCAAACCAATCATGGCTTCTGCTGAGGATTTACTCATTGTCTTGTCGAGTTTTGTAACAACTAGTCATTGGTGTGTGTCTTCAATCTCTTTGTTTTTCAGTTATTTTACTTTGTTTGGTCTTGCCTTAGTTTTCTATTCTTGTGTGGTCTATTACATAAGATAAGGTTTGTCATGTATTTGTGTTTTCTTAATGAACTCGAGCTTTGTGTTGTTTTTCTTATATTATATGAATCCTGCAAAATTACAAAGTATATAACCTGCTCGAGTCTCAGAGACAGCATTCATATTATATCCACCAAATTGACCAAAACAAAAGATATGTATGTAATATAAGGAGGATCCTGGAACATGATGGATCTCAGTTTCAATTGTCGTAAGTACGACACTCGTTAGTCTCAGGATTGTCTTTGCAGTATTCCTCCAAAGGGTCGGAGCTTTTCTTCTTGTCTCTAGCGTGGCTAGCTGCTGCGCTAAGCTCCTCGACCTCGTCCCACGCAGCTACACACTCTCCGCTCACTGGGTCGCCAGCACAAGTCTCCTCTGCGTCCTTGATGCTCTTCTCCACTTTATCTGATATCACTCCTTCTGGTGTTGCTTGAATCGGCCTAACTGTCATCATCCGGTTCGTTTTTCTTGAACCAAGATTCCATGGATTGTTCAAACGGACTGGACCTGCGAGACGAACTGGTCGAGCCTCGCTGGTGATGACGGCTCCTTGGGTTCCAATGTTAAGACTAGTAGCTATAGTTGCCATAGTTGGATATGGCTTTGAATTTTTTTTTTTTTTTTGGATAGAAGAAGTAGATAGTTCACATAAACTGGAGCGAAAGGAGATATATAAAGCTTGCATGAATTTAATTTATGTGAACCCCATTTCTTATCACATATTAACCAACCATAGAATTACACGTCTATCTTTTGAGATATTTTTTATTCGATTGAAATGTGAAAATATTGTAGCCGTTCAAGCCATTTTTCAAGAAAACCACTCACTAATCCTTAGATATTTTTATCCCAAATACATTCAAATCAAGTCAAGAAAGATCCGAAACTTAACAAAGATATCTGATTTGTTGTTTATTTCTCAAGCAATCAAACCATTTTTTCCAAGTAACTTTTGTCTGAGAAGTCAAGAAACAACATAATAACATAAAAATAGAGCTCGAGAGTGGTGGTGTTGAATTTTACTCTTCAGGGTGGACAACGCTGATCTCGCCTCTCTCGAGCAAGTCATAGAAAGCTCTGGTTTTCCTCTGCTCGTTCCAATGGTGCATCTTCCAGAGACCACCAGCAGCTAAACCGAGTGCAAAACCGATAACCAATTCCTTCACAACACTCGGGCCTTTCAGTGTGGCATGCGCAACCTTGTGTCCTGCCATTTCAACCTTGCACAAATTCTCTGCCATAGATTCAATTACAACTATCAAAAAAATAATATGACAACTTCACAATCTCCATGAAGCAGCTACAGCTAAGAACGTGATTTAATAGCCAATAAACATCTCTCTTAAGGATATATATAGTATCTCTTATGGATCAAGATATACTCTGTAAGTAATTTCTTATCTAGGTATGCATATAATAGGCCTTTGGAGTTTATATGTACATAAACACATACACACTCTCTTAAGGATCAAAAATATTCTGAAAGCAATTTATTTTGTTGGTATGCATATATTAAAAACATACAGCCATACACGCACATACTCTTCTGGATCAAATATGTTTCTAAACGCAATTATGAAGGAGCTCAAAACCACACATGTAGAAGTTTGCATCTTCCCCAAAGAAAATGATTTAAGTTTTCAGAGAATTGCTACCCTAACAGGGAGAGAGCGAGCCAATCGAAACCGCGAAAGCGAGAAAAAGACAAGAAAAATTCGATCCTAATCTAATCACATGGATCCGAATCTGATAAAGTCAATCCGCTACGTGTTTTTGGTAGCCAATCAAATCATATAAACTAGAGTATCGCCTCGAAATTTTAGAGACGACAGATATCAATGGAAGAATCTGGGATTTTACCTGCGTAGAATAGTGAGCGAGAGATAGAGAGATGTACGACGGCGAAAGAAATGGGAAGCAGAGAGAATCCGATCAGCTCAGTCATCTACTCCCTTGATCCCTTGTTGGGCCTATATATGGGTCTGAGAAAACCGAAATGTATGGGCCTGCTTGCCATTCAGTTTTGCTTATTTATTAGAATTAATTTATTCTGAAGACATGCGAAATTGTGAACAGATGGTATAACCTTATCTAAAACAAACAAATTAAAGTGGCTTAAAGCCTAAAATCAATATAAATATAGATGTTTTTTTCCTGAAAATAAAATATACAGTAGACAAATGTATTTTTCTTCTTCTTATGCTCTTTTCAAAATTTGTATTTTATTTTAATGCATGTGGATTTATTCTATTCTTGTTTCCCCCCTTAAGACTACACACATTTATATTTATATTACTACTTTCTTTCTCCCTTATACATGCAACATATTGGACTCTGTATAGTAGTTGTTCATATCATCTTTGTGAATATTTAGTTACTTTTAATACATGAGGTTTATCCTCTTCTTAATTTTTTTTCATTTCTAACATATAGTATTTTCAGAAATATATGGTATTAAAATATAGTTTTTTCGAGATATATTTGTTCATATGAAAAATATAGTTGTTCTTATGCTCTCTCTGAAAATCGATTTATTTTACACGTGGACAAATACCGTTTGAAATCTTAATACAAAAACATCTTCGAAATGACAATAGACAGCCACAACTAAAAAAACGAACCCATTTATTTCGCTGTAAACCAGAAAGAAGAAGCTCTCTGAATGTGGTACCAAGAACAAAACAACAAAGGGACACAGAACCGTGTAAACCTAATCTTTATCCTAGAGATCGTTTCCCATGGGTGTAAATGCAACGTTCTTGAGACTAAATAACTTATATGCAACAAAACCCGAAACAACAAGAGACATCATGGATATCACAATGGCGGAAATGCTGGTTCCATCGCTAGAGCCCTTGACAGTTGAAGTAGTGATCCCCGAAGAAGAGCCCGAGGAAATGTCTAGCGGGATCCAATCGCAGTTGATCGTGTAGTGCCCTGATCCGTGCCACGGTTTGCTGTCCATTGGGTACCAGAATGCAACCGACATTTTGGCTGTTGAGCCAAGCGTAAACTGAACATCCTGTAGTAAGAATATGTTTTGTCTTTAAACACATGTTTTTCCGACTAAAAAAGAGGTGTATAGTAAAAAAATGTTGATTCACAGACGTAAGAAGCCTTGGGGAGTTTATGCTATGTTTTAGAGAAGGGCCAAAGGTACCCCAACGTGGCTGATCCTAGTAAAGGATTTACTCACCTGTTGGAGACGGTCCATAGTCCTCAAAGGCCTTGAAAACTCGAAATAGTAAGTTCCTTTCTGGGCATCTGGCGTATAAGGACTGTCTTCCGCTACATACCCTGTTGAAAACTTCAAAAATAAGTAACAAAAGGAGTTGCCTAAGGCTAAGAGATGGCTTATAGACACAATTCCACCTCTTTTTCCAGTTTAAAGCATGATAATGTATGACTGACCTGATTGAGTAGTGAAGCTGCTATGCCACCACGCTCCATGCCAATCGTTCTGTGCACTAGAATCATTTCCTGCTAGAACAATATCCATGAGGATCACGTACTCGAAATTTTTCACACAAGAAAGAAATAGCTCTTCAAGGTCCCGAGTAGTTAAGATAGCATCCAACTAGAAAACAAATACTAAGCCCCATGAACTGATGCAAAAGAAAAAAGAAAAAGTAATTTACGTTCTTGGTTGACATTGTTTATTTCATATGGTCATTATAGGGAACTTCTATGCATTAATTGCCTTGTGAATTAAAATATAACACTCTCTGGGCTTACAAGTACCTGAGGGACCAAGACCATCAAGGTATCGACAATGTGGATTCCAAGCATAAATGTCAACCAGATGACCAAATCTGTTCATATGATGAAAAAAACACACACAGAGACGTTCAGTAAACAAAATAAACATCGGTACAGATAAGCAACTGAACTAGAGTCACTGAATTGGTACAAACACCAGATCAAAGTTTGAGAAAGACAGAAGAGATCAAAATCACCTGTCGCCTCCATTTCCTTCCCCGTTGTCTACTGGATTGCCACCGTAAAGGCGTCCTGGAATAGCATTTCCAATAGAGAAATGCATAATATCAACCTCGAAGCCTTTGCAAGACTTGCTGGTACATGAGTCCGTCCCTTCTTTGCAACCACCCATCTTATGTAGTAGCAGAAGGATGACAATTTAAAAAATCATGAATCTTATATGAAAAACTCAACAAAAATACTCAAAATCTTACATCGTGATAAGTAGCTTGATCACCAATTTGGAACATGAGAGCCACTGAAGGACATTTCTTGTTTTCACTGGATTTAAAGAAGCAAACGTAGAATCAATTAAATCAATAATTTATTACAAAATCATGGAAGCGAATAGACATGCCAGATCATGACAATCAAGTTAGAAAATAAACAAACACACTTACCCTTTGTCGTAAGCGTAGTTTCCATCAATTTCCAGCATGAAGTAAACATCTCGACCATCATGTAATGCCTACAAACACAGATCCACCCATTAAACGTCCGGACCGAACTTAAAAGCCAGATTTATCAATCGAAATCAAGTCGTCGCAATGTGGTCTGCATCACTAATACTCTGGCCAAACTCACCAAACGTCGCAACAATGTCCGATTCGAATCAAACACATTACCTTGACTGTCATCTGCCCGGCGGTGTACTCGTGGTCGGCGTCCGGATCAAGTGCTGGTCGGAGAGGGAACTCAGAGCCGTCAATGTCCTTCCAGTCATCGTTCCGACCGTCGAGCGTGATGAGCCCTGGTCTGAAGTCAGCCAAGACCTGGATCTCCGAGTCCGATTCACAGCTCCATTCGCCGGACTCCTGGTGCGACAAGACCGTCTCGGTCCCGAAGATCAAGAGCCACGCTACAACCAGAAGCTGAAGCATTTCTTCGATTATCCGTAAAGATTTGACTTATCTCTCTGTAGGATTTGGTTTGGAACAACACAGTTGACTAACGAACGATTAGTTATCGCAATCTCTATTCTCCTACTACTCTGTCGCTTCAGCTTGACTCTTCAAACGGTAAGCAAATCTCGACATCTGTATAACAAAAGAAGATTAATTCATATCTACTTAGTGGGCTTTGATGTTATTCATAATGGGCCTTTTAATATCGTAAAAGCCCATTAAATCTTCGAGAGATAAACCAACGGCGATATTCATCAGATCGGAATCAATGAATCATCGCTCCGATACTATTTGGCGCCGGTGACATCGAGAAAATGGCGGACAATACGAAGATTCGTCACTCTCTGATCATCTTCCTCGTAGCGATTTCCATAGTCTACAGTGTTTCTCCGGATTCGATAAAAGGCTGCGGTGGTTTTGTCGAGGTTTATCTCTCTTTCTTTCCCCGATACGTTTTGTTCATTGTTATGTTTCGTTCCTGATCGATTACTAAAGTCTGTGGGATGCTTTGAAACTCTCCATCCCTGCTGTATCCTAGAGATTTGCGCAAATCTTGTTTCGGTTTTGAAACTTTCACTTGTTCCACTAACTCCCACATTTGAACTCAATCGATACTCCTGTCTCAGCATTATACTATATTTTTATACCCGTACAGAGTGCGGGTGGGTCACCTAGTAAATTAATAAACATATAGACATCAAAAGTTTTTTTTTTTTGAAACACCACATACTTAGATTAGCGTTTAGGCTAGACACGTACTCGTAATCCCAGTCTCAAACATTTTCAAAACTATATGTTCTTAAATCTATGTATTAATATTAAAAATAAATCATTCGAATCCACATTTATGAATGCTAAACAATGGGAAGAGTTCCTTCAAATTGATGCTCAGAAACGTCAGCAGCAAATCTCCGGTGTCAGTTAGTAATAACTACAGACAGTTTCCTTATGCTGATTATGATGATGGCTACTCTACCAAATCAGTGCCGGCTTTGAGGGTGCATTTGCACCGGGTCCCACCCTTTTAATCAACTTTTCTTTATTATTCTAGGGTCCATATTATTGAAAATTGTAAATTAGGTCCAAAACATTCACAAAAATTATATATACACCGTGTTTATTTTATAACATGGTATAAGGTCCACATAAGTTTTGGGCCGGGCCTGCTACCAATCCTCCTCCCTTTGTTGGAAACAATGCGCCAACGGATGCTGTATCCTAACCATGTAAAAAACTAGACCTCAAGGCATCAAGACAAGGATTATAGTGGGTTCCAACGCCAGAGAGGTGAAGAATATGGAAAAACTACTAGGTGTGCATCTGAGGTTTGTTCCTTGCTGTTAAACAACTCTTATGACATCTGTTTCCGTGCGAATATTAGACTTTTATTTTTCTTTCTTGAGATTGGGATTACGAGTGTCTTGATGAATTATGAAAAGGTTGTACCAAAATTTGTGGTTATAGTTTCAGAGGCCACTAATTTCTACATCTTAGGCATTTGTAAATCAAAGTGTTTGGAGTTCTGAGACTTGGCATGTGACGGAGAATGCAAGTTTTGTTTTTTATAATTTTCCTGGAGTTTGGTTAATAGACACAACTGTAGTCAATGTTTGTTTGATTAATTAGAATATATATTATAGAGGTGTAGATATATATTGTGGCATTAACAAGGCATCTGAAAACCTCAGGGTCTTATAATTATATAACTCTCGACACGTCCACATGCAACAAGTTAAAAGTAGATTTTGACATGTGTTAATCTAGTTTATCAGTACCATGGGGCTTTCGCAGTTGCACGAAACTCCCACTGAACCATTCGGTCGAGAGACACTAGGCGGTACTTCATCCGAGCTATCTCCTTTTCGTTTTTCACTTTCTCTTCCTTCATCAATGTTTCTTGTCTCTGCAACTCAACAATCTTCTCTGAGACTTGTTCAATATCGTCTTCCAGCTTCCTTCTTTTATTGTCTTTCTCTGCGATCTCTTTCTCAGCAACTTGTAACTCTTCCAGTGCCCGTGTCTGGCTTGCTTTAATGGACAATAGCTTGTGGATCCGAGTTATAGGCCCTGTAAGATCAAACCCGTGTTTCTCCAGCTTGAGAAAGCACTCTTTGATCCTGTTTATCATGCTTACTGAATCATGGACTTGTATATCCCTGACTTTCTCTAACAGCCCAATGTAATTCACCGTTGCACCAATGGCTTCTCCTTCACGGAACTCTTCCTCGCTTTCTAGCAGTGGACTGAAATGTGGACGTTGTGGCACTGCTTTGAAGATCTCCATTGATTCAAAGACTTTCCAACACGGTGACTTCTTTACAAATGGCAGAACCATTCTTGTTTCTTTCGCTTTAGGAGTTTCCAACATAGAGCTAAGCATTGGATCAGGTGTCCGAGAAGCAGATTCCCCTGAGGATCAAACAAAAACAAACATACAAGTTATGATGCCAAGAATGTTTCAAGATCACAAAGAAGGGAATGTTGCTTGACTTATCCATTAAAGTTTAGACAACATACAGGTCTTCTGCTTAGGCTTTGTGCTTCTCAACTTACATGGTTGTTGTCCTCTTTTCCTCTTGTTCACACTCTCTCTGTTAACAGACTCCTCATGTGCCTGCAACATAAGAGTCAGTCTGATGATAACCGACAAAAGTGCATCTTCTCCCAAAAGGATCACAGTAAAATACACAAAATGGTGTTTCGTTTCAAAAAAAAACCATTGTAACAAGTAACAATTTACATTTCTTTGTGTTTGCCAAGCTCCATCTTTAAATTCCATAGATATTCTTAACTGCGAGTGGTCAAAGTCTTTACTCAGCTTGTTTCGTCCCAAAAGCACAGTGTATCTATCCCCACAAAGAACCTTGCTTACTATACTTGGACACCATCCACACTCGAGCAGGGCATCCACATTTTCCAGCAACCCAAAACATCTTGAACCAAAAGGCGGTGGTGAAGGCCTAATTTCAGAGTAAGGAACGTTTTTCTTTCTGCATTCACCGCCCAAACTCTTGTATTTCACCAGCAACGTCCCATCTTCATTCTCCTTAATGGTTATAGCCGGAGACCAAATACTGCCAAAAGGTTCTACCTTTGTTTTGACTTCTACCTTCGTTCCGGCGCTAAACTCCGACGCAATCAAATCCTTCAGCCACAAACACAAAGAGAAAACACTAAAAATACGAAAACTTTAGTTAAAGACCAATAATAAAGGGTGAAGATTTTACTCGTTTCTGGCAACGAAACCACTCTTCATCTTTCCAAACCATATGTGGCCGCAAGTCCTTGCGTTCAACCTCGATGACATCAGGTTCGAATCTGAGGTACACCAAGAAACGTCCACTACCCAAAACTTTAATCACCCAACCAGACCACCAGCCACCTTTGTGAGCAGCGTCAATCACGTCACCTTCCTCAAAACCGACGTCATGGAACAGATCAAGTGGTGGAAGGGGACGAATCAGGCGATGTACAGCGGTTGTGATTAACGGAGGAGAGTAGTATTCGTTGGACAGAGGGTTCAAGTGGCGAACAGAGAGCATCGTGCGCTTAGACTGAGCAATAAGGTTTTGTAGGAGAAGAGCTCGATACCATACACTTCCAGTAGTGTGGTAGCACTCGTTAGAAGAGACTTCAATCACGGAGCCTTTAGAAGCGGAGAGTTTCTCCTTTCTCCCTGTAATTGACAGCATGCCTTCCTCCCCAAGAAATCACTTTTGTCTTTCTCCAACGAAACCATAAACTTAGAGTATTAACAATGAGATTATTAAATACATAGACAAGAGACAATGCCGCTTAGATTTTCCTGGAAACGTATTCTTTTGAGCTAGGGTTTTTTTTTTAATAATTAGGGTTTTTATTAATATAGGGATCTGTGTTAACAAGTTTTAAACCATTGAAAAAAAAAAGATCAGCCCTTGCGTGTTAGGGAAGTAGTGCCTCCACACTGGACGAATCTGGACGAGCAAGCCGAAAAAGTAAACATTGTCATATTGGAATTAGCAAAGCATCATCAAACATAAGGAAGTTTTCTACGAGAATCAAGATGACACTTGCAATGCCGGTTGATTTAGATTTTCCTCTTATAAATACAATAACTGAGCTACAGTTAACAGATTGCGGGGATAGCTCAGTTGGGAGAGCGTCAGACTGAAGATCTGAAGGTCGCGTGTTCGATCCACGCTCACCGCATCTCTTTTTAGCATTTCAGTCAATTTATCGGTTTTGGTTTGGTTCGGTATGATTAATTCGATTCAAGAATTATTTTAATTGAAGTAAATCATAACTAGTTTGGTTTGGATCGGTTTCAGTTCAGTTTGTATTAGATTTGGTTTGTTTTGTGTTTCGATTTGGTTTGTGTTTCGGTTCAATTTAATTGGGTTTCTTAGTTTGGTTGTTTAAAGAAAATTCAATTTTTTAAAACATAAACGCATGGCCATAAATGTTGATGACAAGAAAAATAAATTATATGAAACTAAATCCAATATAAAATTGAAGCAAAAATCTTTAAAAACCCACATTCGTTCAAAAAAAAACCACAAAAAATTATAAAAATTCAAGACTTTTCCTTCTTCTTAGTTTAGGTTTTAGGCAGCCCTCCATTTACATATAAGAATTCAAGACTTTTCCTTTAGTTTAACTAAATTAATATGACCCTTGATATATATTAAATAATAAAAAAAATTATCCCTTGATAAATCATATTAATTTAGTTAAAAATAAAAGGTATATAAGATTTAACATTACAGAAATAAAATAGAACACTAATATCTACGATTAAACACCAATATCTACGATTAAACACTCACATTACTTTTCGTTTTTGTACAGAGCATGGAAGGAGAGTGTGTATCATTCGGTGGTTCCAGAGAAGGAGAAAGAGTTTATGTCTACGATAAAACACTAATATCTACGATTAAACACTAACACAAAAATCCTAGGACTAAAGTAAGGAAGTCCACATATTTTCTATTTATTTATTTAATAAAAAGATTTTTCCTTCTTCATTTTAAAAATCAAATCTTTAGATTACATATTAGATTAGAAAGATATATCTATTGAATAAACATATAGAAAATATGTGGATTTCCTTACTTTAGTCCTAGGATTTGAATATTTTGTATATTGCTAGTATATTTAATTCAAATATTAAAAAATATATATTGGCTTTTTGGTTGGGTTCGGTTTACAACCGAACCGAAACGAACAGTTCGGTTCAAAAAAATCTTAAAAAGAATTATTTGATAATAGATTTGGTTCGGTTTGGTAATTTTTTGTCCACCCCTAAAACTAACAACGTTAAAAAGTCATATGGATAGTAATTTAATATCTCAACAAGTTGTGACAAATCCTAAGAAAATATGGCCGATCGGATCTAAACATAAAACATTGCTTTGAGATTGCTAAACATCGTTATATATATTGCAACTTGATATAACTTTAACAACTTTTCCATTGACTTAGCAATTTTAAATCTTAACTTTCGAAGCTAAAGAAATGATGTATATATAAAAGCTCAGATCGTGAATCTTGATGATATTCTTCTTTGTATAACATTATCATTAACCAAATGGATCACCCTGTTTCTTCTCTCCAATGCTTCTTCTTAGTTTTATGTCTATCTCTACTTGTTTGTTCTAACTCGGTAGATACTTCCAAATCAAGAAAGAAACCTATTCTGATAAACTTTGGCGACTCCAACTCCGACACCGGAGGAGTTCTCGCCGGCGTTGGACTTCCGATAGGACTCCCTCATGGCATTACCTTCTTCCATAGAGGCACTGGTCGTCTCGGCGATGGTCGACTCATCCTTGACTTTTTCTGTAAGTACCATTTCCATTTCTATATATTTACACATACTTTCATGTAACGTTACAAAAGCTTTGGTTTTGCATTATGATTAAAGGTGAACATTTAAAGCTGCCATACTTAAGTCCATACTTGGACTCACTCTCTCCGAATTTCAAAAGAGGAGTCAACTTCGCAGTCTCCGGCGCCACCGCTCTTCCCATGTTTTCCTTCCCACTCGCCGTTCAGATCCGTCAATACATCCGTTTCAGGAACCGGTCTCAAGAACTTATCTCTTTCGGTAAGTACTTAGTTTTATCAAATATTAATCTTTACTCTATCTCGTATTTATAGTTATATTATACATCTTCTTTTGTTACACAGGGAGAAGAGATCTTATAGATGATGCTGGATTTAAAAACGCATTGTACATGATCGACATCGGACAAAATGATCTTCTACAAGCTCTATACGGTTCAAACTTAACATATACAGCCGTGGTAGAAAAGATACCTCCCATGCTGCTTGAGATCAAAAAGGCTATACAGGTACTTGCTTCTTTCTCAAACCTTTCTAGTTTGGTTCCTCTCGTGTTGTTGCTCCTAATAAGACCGGGTTGTGATGTCGTTGTGTAATGAAGACCGTATATTTATACGGAGGGAGGAAGTTTTGGGTACATAACACAGGCCCATTGGGTTGTGCACCCAAGGAGCTAGCTATTAACCCTCACAATGAGTCGGATCTTGACCCGATTGGTTGTTTTCGGGTTCACAACGACGTGGCGAAGACCTTTAACAAAGGACTGTTTAGTTTAGTTAACGAAATGAGAGCACAACTCAAAGACGCCACCCTTGTCTACGTCGACATCTATTCCATCAAGTACAAACTTTCAGGTGGTTCCAGAGAAGGAGAAAGAGTTTATGTCTACGATAAAACACTAATATCTACGATTAAACACTCACATTACTTTTCGTTTTTGTACAGAGCATGGAAGGAGAGTGTGTATCATTCGGTGGTTCCAGAGAAGGAGAAAGAGTTTATGTCTACGATAAAACACTAATATCTACGATTAAACACTCACATTACTTTTCGTTTTTGTACAGAGCATGGAAGGAGAGTGTGTATCATTCGGTGGTTCCAGAGAAGGAGAAAGAGTTTATGTCTACGATAAAACACTAATATCTACGATTAAACACTCACATTACTTTTCGTTTTTGTACAGAGCATGGAAGGAGAGTGTGTATCATTCGGTGGTTCCAGAGAAGGAGAAAGAGTTTATGTCTACGATAAAACACTAATATCTACGATTAAACACTAACACAAAATCCTAGGACTAAAGTAAGGAAGTCCACATATTTTCTATTTATTTATTTAATAAAAGATTTTTCCTTCTTCATTTTAAAATCAAATCTTTAGATTACATATTAGATTAGAAAGATATATCTATTGAATAAACATATAGAAAATATGTGGATTTCCTTACTTTAGTCCTAGGATTTGAATATTTTGTATATTGCTAGTATATTTAATTCAAATATTAAAAATATATATTGGCTTTTTGGTTGGGTTCGGTTTACAACCGAACCGAAACGAACAGTTCGGTTCAAAAAAATCTTAAAAAGAATTATTTGATAATAGATTTGGTTCGGTTTGGTAATTTTTTGTCCACCCCTAAAACTAACAACGTTAAAAAGTCATATGGATAGTAATTTAATATCTCAACAAGTTGTGACAAATCCTAAGAAAATATGGCCGATCGGATCTAAACATAAAACATTGCTTTGAGATTGCTAAACATCGTTATATATATTGCAACTTGATATAACTTTAACAACTTTTCCATTGACTTAGCAATTTTAAATCTTAACTTTCGAAGCTAAAGAAATGATGTATATATAAAAGCTCAGATCGTGAATCTTGATGATATTCTTCTTTGTATAACATTATCATTAACCAAATGGATCACCCTGTTTCTTCTCTCCAATGCTTCTTCTTAGTTTTATGTCTATCTCTACTTGTTTGTTCTAACTCGGTAGATACTTCCAAATCAAGAAAGAAACCTATTCTGATAAACTTTGGCGACTCCAACTCCGACACCGGAGGAGTTCTCGCCGGCGTTGGACTTCCGATAGGACTCCCTCATGGCATTACCTTCTTCCATAGAGGCACTGGTCGTCTCGGCGATGGTCGACTCATCCTTGACTTTTTCTGTAAGTACCATTTCCATTTCTATATATTTACACATACTTTCATGTAACGTTACAAAAGCTTTGGTTTTGCATTATGATTAAAGGTGAACATTTAAAGCTGCCATACTTAAGTCCATACTTGGACTCACTCTCCGAATTTCAAAAAATATTAAAATAATGAATAGTGTTGAACTCTTCTCTTCTCAACCTCTTTTCGGTGAATCTCGTCCCACGAAGTTCAACACTATTTCACGGATCCCACGACACGTACCGTGATTGATCCGATTAATTTTTTTTTTAAAAAAAATCAAACAAGAAAAAATTTAATAATAAAAATTAAAAATATGAATCCCAAGTAGGGGTTCACTGATGCCGATGATCTAAGATTGTAGATAAGCTAAGCAATCACAAACAAAGAAACATGCATCTAAAATTCAGTGTATAAGGGACCATTATAGGTTTCAATCGGAATAAACCATGTAGCTTAAACATGACCCAACATGCAGCTAAAACATTACCAAATAGTTTAAGAATTTGTTCCCTTATCGATAGGATCCAAAAGTTCATCATTACGTATCTAATGTCACAAGTTTATTTTCGTAACAGAGACCTAACTTCAGTTTCCACAATCAATAGGTTAGGAATTCGCAAGAGTTGTACGCATAACAATCAGAAACTAATAAAAATATTGTGGAGCTTTTGTTCTTCCACTTAATTCGCAAATAATGTAGATACCATTTTGTCTTCCTATAGTCAGGAATTCGGATAATGATGATTAACACTGTTGCAAGAAATGTAACTAAGACTAATCAATTAAAGGACCACCATAATTAAACACCTAAGAAAACTCATCAATCTAGATAAGAAATCCAGAACAAAACATGTTCAACATAGAATCCATTACAAAAAAGAAGAAAACAAGCTTATGAAATAACCAAAGCGAAATCAGTTAAGAAACAGAGAGAAATATCAAGATCCTCAGCTCTCTTTCTTGTAAACGTAAGTGAGTCCACACTTACCACAGTAATGACGATCAAAACGACTCGCCATGAAAGTCCCCGCACCGCAATTTGCGTTGGGGCACTCTTTCCTCAGCCTCTGCACCTTACCAAATCCATCAAGAACGGGCGAGAGCTTCACCTTCTTATGCTTGTGCTTGATCTTCTTCGGCTTGGTGTACGTCTTCTTCTTCCTCTTCTTCGCACCACCACCACCACGGAGGCGGAGGAGAACATGAAGCGTCGACTCCTTCTGGATGTTGTAGTCGGCGAGAGTACGGCCGTCTTCCACCTGTTTCCCGGAAAAGATCAGTCGCTGCTGGTCCGGTGGGATTAAAAAAAGACTAGTTGGGCTTTTCACCGAGTCTAATTAGGCCCATAGTGCTAAAAATTGAGTAAAAGGTATGGGATGGGGTTCACTATACTGAAGCTGCTAACCGGTTTGTTGTCGATGCGATTCTATCAAACCGGTACACTTACCCAAAAATTCCTCTTAACCGATTTTGGTAGATCAAAAAGAAAATTCTCAATAAAACCGGGTTGGCTATTAAAAAATGTGTGGTCAACTATAATGGTACAAATCGCCAATGATTGCACTCTGAAGTGAATGTTGCAAGTCAAATTAAAGAACCTGAACTCAATAGGTACCATGAATACGTAGATGGCGTTAACGAAAGGTAGATAATGTTAAATGATAGGGACGAATACGTGAATTGCGGTGGAATTAGTCTTTCGCTGGTTTGTTTAATTTCATTCTAACAAGGTCATAAGACCAGGATTGTAAAAACCGGTCACACAAACTATACAATAAGGATCAATTTTTCTTCGATTCTTGATGTTAATGATCCCATCGATACGCTACGCCCATGATTGATTCATTTTTATTTTTTTTTCTTTTTAAAATCAGATAAGAAAAAAAAAATAAGAACCCCAAATGGAATTTTAACTTTAATCATGCTCTAAGGACATCTGCATCAGTGAACCCCCATGGGGTTCACACAGATTTCCAAAAAAAAAATATTAAAATAATGAATAGTGTTGAACTCTTCTCTTCTCAACCTCTTTTCAGTGAATCTCTGTCCCACGAGTTCAACACTATTTCACGGATCCCACGACACGTGGTAGCCCGTGATTGATCCGATTAATTTTTTTTTTTTTTAAAAAAAAAATCAAACAGTAAAAAAATTTAATAATAAAAAATTAAAAATATGAATCCCAAGTAGGGGGTTCACTGATGCCGATGATCTAAGATTGTAGATAAGCTAAGCAATCACAAACAAAGAAACATGCATCTAAAATTCAGTGTATAAGGGACCATTATAGGTTTCAATCGGAATAAACCATGTAGCTTAAACATGACCCAACATGCAGCTAAAACATTACCAAATAGTTTAAGAATTTGTTCCCTTATCGATAGGATCCAAAAGTTCATCATTACGTATCTAATGTCACAAGTTTATTTTCGTAACAGAGACCTAACTTCAGTTTCCACAATCAATAGGTTAGGAATTCGCAAGAGTTGTACGCATAACAATCAGAAACTAATAAAAATATTGTGGAGCTTTTGTTCTTCCACTTAATTCGCAAATAATGTAGATACCATTTTGTCTTCCTATAGTCAGGAATTCGGATAATGATGATTAACACTGTTGCAAGAAATGTAACTAAGACTAATCAATTAAAGGACCACCATAATTAAACACCTAAGAAAACTCATCAATCTAGATAAGAAATCCAGAACAAAACATGTTCAACATAGAATCCATTACAAAAAAGAAGAAAACAAGCTTATGAAATAACCAAAGCGAAATCAGTTAAGAAACAGAGAGAAATATCAAGATCCTCAGCTCTCTCTTTCTTGTAAACGTAAGTGAGTCCACACTTACCACAGTAATGACGATCAAAACGACTCGCCATGAAAGTCCCCGCACCGCAATTTGCGTTGGGGCACTCTTTCCTCAGCCTCTGCACCTTACCAAATCCATCAAGAACGGGCGAGAGCTTCACCTTCTTATGCTTGTGCTTGATCTTCTTCGGCTTGGTGTACGTCTTCTTCCTCTTCTTCGCACCACCACCACCACGGAGGCGGAGGAGAACATGAAGCGTCGACTCCTTCTGGATGTTGTAGTCGGCGAGAGTACGGCCGTCTTCCACCTGTTTCCCGGGAAAAGATCAGTCGCTGCTGGTCCGGTGGGATTAAAAAAAAAAAGACTAGTTGGGCTTTTCACCGAGTCTAATTAGGCCCATAGTGCTAAAAATTGGAGTAAAAAGGTCTGGAGATGCAGGGAATCGAACCCTGTGCCTCTCGCATGCAAAGCGAGCGCTCTACCATATGAGCTACATCCCCTAATGATATTATTGTCGTTTCATTACAAAGAAATTAATATCTGTGTGTTTTTTCGTACTTATTTGACTGGCCAACCAATATATGATTGGTAGAGAGCTTTTCGTATTCTCTTCGTCGTCCCCTTTTAAGAACCCTAGATCTCTCTCTCTCTCTCTTCGATTTTCTCAATCCTCAAATCGCAAATTCAACAAAAGAGAGCAATGGATGATAGCTGTGCCGTCTGCGCCGACAATCTCGAATGGGTTGCCTACGGATCCTGTGGCCACCGAGAAGTCTGCTCCACCTGCGTCGTTCGTCTCCGTTTCGTCCTCTGCGATCCTCGCTGCTGTATCTGCAAAACCGAGTCTCCCGTCATCTTCGTCACCAAGGTTTTATTATCATCAGCCTTCTCCCATCATCATCGGAATCGATTTAGTTTCCGCTAATTTAGCCCTCTCAATTGGTTTCACGTGCAGGCGTTGGGTGATTACACGAGGACGATCAATGACTTCTCGACGTTCCCGTCAGCACCCAAGGAAGGTCGAGTAGCGGGAGGGTTCTGGTACCATGAAGACACTCAGGCCTTCTTTGATGATCTGGATCAGTACAGGATGATCAAGGCCATGTGTAGGCTCTCCTGCAGTGTCTGTGACAAGGCGGAGGAGGAGCAAGGAGGAGGAGGAGGAGGGGGGACAAGGCATCGTTTGAGGATTAAAAGCGTTGAGCAGTTGAAGGGTCATTTGTATCATAAGCATAAATTGAATATGTGTAATTTATGTCTCGAAGGGCGTAAGGTTGGAGCTTTAACATTTGACCGTATATATGCAAAGCTTATTTGTTAACTTGTCTCTGTACATGGTGGGCAGATATTCATAGGGAACAGAAGTTGTATACGAGGGCTCAGCTTAACCAGCATATACACACTGGTGACTCTGAAGTTGATGGAAGTGAGAGTGAAAGAGGAGGCTCTTCCACTTAATTCGCAAATAATGTAGATACCATTTTGTCTTCCTATAGTCAGGAATTCGGATAATGATGATTAACACTGTTGCAAGAAATGTAACTAAGACTAATCAATTAAAGGACCACCATAATTAAACACCTAAGAAAACTCATCAATCTAGATAAGAAATCCAGAACAAAACATGTTCAACATAGAATCCATTACAAAAGAAGAAAACAAGCTTATGAAATAACCAAAGCGAAATCAGTTAAGAAACAGAGAGAAATATCAAGATCCTCAGCTCTCTCTTTCTTGTAAACGTAAGTGAGTCCACACTTACCACAGTAATGACGATCAAAACGACTCGCCATGAAAGTCCCCGCACCGCAATTTGCGTTGGGGCACTCTTTCCTCAGCCTCTGCACCTTACCAAATCCATCAAGAACGGGCGAGAGCTTCACCTTCTTATGCTTGTGCTTGATCTTCTTCGGCTTGGTGTACGTCTTCTTCTTCCTCTTCTTCGCACCACCACCACCACGGAGGCGGAGGAGAACATGAAGCGTCGACTCCTTCTGGATGTTGTAGTCGGCGAGAGTACGGCCGTCTTCCACCTGTTTCCCGGGAAAGATCAGTCGCTGCTGGTCCGGTGGGATTAAAAAAAGACTAGTTGGGCTTTTCACCGAGTCTAATTAGGCCCATAGTGCTAAAAATTGGAGTAAAAAGGTCTGGAGATGCAGGGAATCGAACCCTGTGCCTCTCGCATGCAAAGCGAGCGCTCTACCATATGAGCTACATCCCCTAATGATATTATTGTCGTTTCATTACAAAGAAATTAATATCTGTGTGTTTTTTCGTACTTATTTGACTGGCCAACCAATATATGATTGGTAGAGAGCTTTTCGTATTCTCTTCGTCGTCCCCTTTAAGAACCCTAGATCTCTCTCTCTCTCTCTTCGATTTTCTCAATCCTCAAATCGCAAATTCAACAAAAGAGAGCAATGGATGATAGCTGTGCCGTCTGCGCCGACAATCTCGAATGGGTTGCCTACGGATCCTGTGGCCACCGAGAAGTCTGCTCCACCTGCGTCGTTCGTCTCCGTTTCGTCCTCTGCGATCCTCGCTGCTGTATCTGCAAAACCGAGTCTCCCGTCATCTTCGTCACCAAGGTTTTATTATCATCAGCCTTCTCCCATCATCATCGGAATCGATTTAGTTTCCGCTAATTTAGCCCTCTCAATTGGTTTCACGTGCAGGCGTTGGGTGATTACACGAGGACGATCAATGACTTCTCGACGTTCCCGTCAGCACCCAAGGAAGGTCGAGTAGCGGGAGGGTTCTGGTACCATGAAGACACTCAGGCCTTCTTTGATGATCTGGATCAGTACAGGATGATCAAGGCCATGTGTAGGCTCTCCTGCAGTGTCTGTGACAAGGCGGAGGAGGAGCAAGGAGGAGGAGGAGGAGGGGGGACAAGGCATCGTTTGAGGATTAAAAGCGTTGAGCAGTTGAAGGGTCATTTGTATCATAAGCATAAATTGAATATGTGTAATTTATGTCTCGAAGGGCGTAAGGTTGGAGCTTTAACATTTGACCGTATATATGCAAAGCTTATTTGTTAACTTGTCTCTGTACATGGTGGGCAGATATTCATAGGGGAACAGAAGTTGTATACGAGGGCTCAGCTTAACCAGCATATACACACTGGTGACTCTGAAGTTGATGGAAGTGAGAGTGAAAGAGGAGGCTTTGCTGGTCATCCTATGTGTGAGTTCTGTAGGAATCCTTTCTATGGTGATAATGAGTTGTATACTCATATGACTACTGAGCATTATACCTGTCACATTTGCCAAAGGTAATGAAACGTTTTTTTTTTTTAATTTTCCTAGTCTTCACCTTCTTATTGTGCTTATGATTGGCTTCTATAGGTCGCAAACAGGGAAATATGAATACTATAGAAACTATGATGACTTGGAGGTAAACACATCTACCATCTTCATTAGAGATATCGTGGCTTGCATGTGTTCTGATTCTATTTATGTTTTTGCAACAGCTTCACTTTCGTCGTGACCATTTCCTTTGTGAGGACGACTCCTGCCTTTCAAAGAAGTTCATTGTTTTCCCAAATGAATCAGAATTGAAAGTAAACACCTTTTGGTGAAATTTTCATTTTTTGTCATATTTTAATTCTGCTCTATGGATTATTATTGTCAAGTATTTATATTTGTTTTTTTCAGAGGCATAACGCCATTGAGCATGGGGGTAGGATGTCTCGTGCTCAGCGTACTGCTGCACTACAGGCATGTGACGCCTCTTGTCTGGGTCTCTGATGTCTTTTTGGCGATTTTATATGTTTATTTGCTTAATGTTGTACTGTGTTTCTGCTCCAGATACCAACGAGTTTCCGATACAGTCGTGGAAATGACCAAGAAAGTCGTCGTGGAAGACCTCGATCATTCCGTCGCGAACCTGGTGGCCGCGATGATAATTATAATCTTGCAATCAATGCTGCTCTTCGCTTATCTGAGGCTGAGTATTCCAGGCAAGAGCCTGCTCCTCCTCCACCCTCAAGTGCACCACCTGGATTCTCTGAAAACAACAACAGAGACATGGATGATGGTGATCCCCTTATCCAACCAATGGAATCTCTTTCAACTAACGATATGGAGCCGTCTTCGCGATATCTTCAAGCTGTGGGCAGTTCTGGTGGTGGTGGCTCACGTCTGCAAGAATCTGCTTTTCCTCCTCTTGCTGGTCCACCTAGATCTGGACAGAACTTGGAGAGCTTGCCTACTAACACCTTGGCTGCTCGTCTTAGACGTCAAACGAATCGAACTGCTGGCGCTACCGCCATTGCTAGTCCTTCTCAAGCATGGCCAGCGGTTAACCGAGCATCCAATACTAGTGGCGGTGGTGGCAACTCTTCTTCCGGATGGCCAGCGATAGGTCGCACACCTGTCGCTCAACCATCTAGCTCTTCAGCTCAATCTAGGTCCCATGCCAGAGTTGCACAGCCCAGACCTCCTAGTTCACAGGCTGCTCGTAATGGAAATATGATTCCTCACTCATCCTCAGCCCCTAATCTATCTGATACAAGATCACTTCAGCCTTCTCATTTGGATTTTCCTCCTGTTTCTTCTGCTGCTCGCAAGACACCATCCACCATCACACAGGGAACTTCAAACTCCCAACCACCACCTCCAGATGTGCAATCTGCGAACAAGTCATTGGTTGAGAAAATGAGATCTGCACTTGGTCATGATGAAGATTTGTTTATGACCTTCAAAGATGTATCAGGACAGTATCGTCAAGGTTCGATTGATGCAACAACTTACTTGGAGTATGTGAAAGGTTATGGATTGTCTCACCTAGTTATTGATCTTGCTAGACTCTGCCCTGACCCTAGAAGGCAGAAGGAACTCATTGATGCTCACACAGCCAGTTTGAGAAACGACAATGGTCAAGCTGCTGCTGCTGCGCAGAGTTCGTCTCAAGCTCAAGAGAGTCAAGGTTCAAAGAAAAACAAAGGAAAGCTGTGAAGGTTGTTGATCCAAAAGAAGCAGTAGCAGATAACTTTATGGAGACAGTGAGGAGATTACAATCCTCACAGAATTTTCATGAAGAAGAAGAAGAGGTCATATCGAAAGATAAGAATGCTTACAGGTCTGACAAAGGCAAATCGAAAGTGGAGTCTTCTTCAACCGGAAGTAAGCAGCAACGTAAGAAAACCTCAAAGTTTCAGAGATATCGTGGCTTGCATGTGTTCTGATTCTATTTATGTTTTGCAACAGCTTCACTTTCGTCGTGACCATTTCCTTTGTGAGGACGACTCCTGCCTTTCAAAGAAGTTCATTGTTTTCCCAAATGAATCAGAATTGAAAGTAAACACCTTTTGGTGAAATTTTCATTTTTTGTCATATTTTAATTCTGCTCTATGGATTATTATTGTCAAGTATTTATATTTGTTTTTTTCAGAGGCATAACGCCATTGAGCATGGGGGTAGGATGTCTCGTGCTCAGCGTACTGCTGCACTACAGGCATGTGACGCCTCTTGTCTGGGTCTCTGATGTCTTTTTGGCGATTTTATATGTTTATTTGCTTAATGTTGTACTGTGTTTCTGCTCCAGATACCAACGAGTTTCCGATACAGTCGTGGAAATGACCAAGAAAGTCGTCGTGGAAGACCTCGATCATTCCGTCGCGAACCTGGTGGCCGCGATGATAATTATAATCTTGCAATCAATGCTGCTCTTCGTTTATCTGAGGCTGAGTATTCCAGGCAAGAGCCTGCTCCTCCTCCACCCTCAAGTGCACCACCTGGATTCTCTGAAAACAACAACAGAGACATGGATGATGGTGATCCCCTTATCCAACCAATGGAATCTCTTTCAACTAACGATATGGAGCCGTCTTCGCGATATCTTCAAGCTGTGGGCAGTTCTGGTGGTGGTGGCTCACGTCTGCAAGAATCTGCTTTTCCTCCTCTTGCTGGTCCACCTAGATCTGGACAGAACTTGGAGAGCTTGCCTACTAACACCTTGGCTGCTCGTCTTAGACGTCAAACGAATCGAACTGCTGGCGCTACCGCCATTGCTAGTCCTTCTCAAGCATGGCCAGCGGTTAACCGAGCATCCAATACTAGTGGCGGTGGTGGCAACTCTTCTTCCGGATGGCCAGCGATAGGTCGCACACCTGTCGTTCAACCATCTAGCTCTTCAGCTCAATCTAGGTCCCATGCCAGAGTTGCACAGCCCAGACCTCCTAGTTCACAGGCTGCTCGTAATGGAAATATGATTCCTCACTCATCCTCAGCCCCTAATCTATCTGATACAAGATCACTTCAGCCTTCTCATTTGGATTTTCCTCCTGTTTCTTCTGCTGCTCGCAAGACACCATCCACCATCACACAGGGAACTTCAAACTCCCAACCACCACCTCCAGATGTGCAATCTGCGAACAAGTCATTGGTTGAGAAAATGAGATCTGCACTTGGTCATGATGAAGATTTGTTTATGACCTTCAAAGATGTATCAGGACAGTATCGTCAAGGTTCGATTGATGCAACAACTTACTTGGAGTATGTGAAAGGTTATGGATTGTCTCACCTAGTTATTGATCTTGCTAGACTCTGCCCTGACCCTAGAAGGCAGAAGGAACTCATTGATGCTCACACAGCCAGTTTGAGAAACGACAATGGTCAAGCTGCTGCTGCTGCGCAGAGTTCGTCTCAAGCTCAAGAGAGTCAAGGTTCAAAGAAAAACAAAGGGAAAGCTGTGAAGGTTGTTGATCCAAAAGAAGCAGTAGCAGATAACTTTATGGAGACAGTGAGGAGATTACAATCCTCACAGAATTTTCATGAAGAAGAAGAAGAGGTCATATCGAAAGATAAGAATGCTTACAGGTCTGACAAAGGCAAATCGAAAGTGGAGTCTTCTTCAACCGGAAGTAAGCAGCAACGTAAGAAAACCTCAAAGTTTCACAGAGTGAGGCTTGGTGACGGATCAATGGCAGCATTGCTAAATGTCAACTCTTCTTACCATGAGCCTGAACCAGATTCAAATGGTGGCAATAACAATAGTAGTAACCAGAATCAAACCGGTGTACGTGGTGTCTGGCGTAAAGGAGGTGCACAACTTTTCTCCTAAGTTTCTTTGGCTTCTCAAGGAGCGTCTTGTACAAGCTCGACTGGCCGCATATTTTTATGACGGAGAGCATTTTTGAGGAAGTTTTATGAATGATAGACTCGTTTTGTTGCTTGTTTTTTTTTTTTTCGTGTTCTTCTGTATGTTTGGTACTTTCTTGTTTTATTTTGGAGGGACTTATTATTAGTAGAAATGGAACTGTAACAATTAATATATTGTCATAAGTTTAAATTATTAAAACATGTTTTTTTTTCTACTTCCCCTTAGTTTCCTTTCGCAACTCTAAATTAATTTTAATATTTTTACTTTTAATATTTCCTATGTTAATAACTTTAACACATTATATCTTTTTAGCAACAAAAGGGTCACATGTGGGCATCGAACTCGTGCTACTTATATCTATATACTTATAATATAGGAATCTTTGATGCTACAAATTGATTTCATGGCTAACATAATTAACTCATAAATTTACAATTTAGGAATCTTTGATGTTACAAATTGATTTCATGGCTAACATAATTAACTCATAAATGTTATGATTTCATGGCTAGCATCAAATTCTACACCCATTCAATCGTGGGCATGCCATTAAATTCAGTCTATCATTTTAATCTTTCCACAGTGCTAGAAATATTTTTATTTGAAACCAACACAACAACATTTTTTTTTCTTTAATGCCGACTAGATCTTGACCCGTCCACCGGACTTTATTTTCTGTTTTAACTTTTTATTTATATCAAATGATGAATTTGTAATATTTACACATAAACCAGTTTGAAAAATTATTTTGTAGTTATAATAAAATTAAAATTAAAAGCTTAATAAATTATTCTGATATAAAATTTAAATATCTTCAAGCTGTGGGCAGTTCTGGTGGTGGTGGCTCACGTCTGCAAGAATCTGCTTTTCCTCCTCTTGCTGGTCCACCTAGATCTGGACAGAACTTGGAGAGCTTGCCTACTAACACCTTGGCTGCTCGTCTTAGGCGTCAAACGATCGAACTGCTGGCGCTACCGCCATTGCTAGTCCTTCTCAAGCATGGCCAGCGGTTAACCGAGCATCCAATACTAGTGGCGGTGGTGGCAACTCTTCTTCCGGATGGCCAGCGATAGGTCGCACACCTGTCGTTCAACCATCTAGCTCTTCAGCTCAATCTAGGTCCCATGCCAGAGTTGCACAGCCCAGACCTCCTAGTTCACAGGCTGCTCGTAATGGAAATATGATTCCTCACTCATCCTCAGCCCCTAATCTATCTGATACAAGATCACTTCAGCCTTCTCATTTGGATTTTCCTCCTGTTTCTTCTGCTGCTCGCAAGACACCATCCACCATCACACAGGGAACTTCAAACTCCCAACCACCACCTCCAGATGTGCAATCTGCGAACAAGTCATTGGTTGAGAAAATGAGATCTGCACTTGGTCATGATGAAGATTTGTTTATGACCTTCAAAGATGTATCAGGACAGTATCGTCAAGGTTCGATTGATGCAACAACTTACTTGGAGTATGTGAAAGGTTATGGATTGTCTCACCTAGTTATTGATCTTGCTAGACTCTGCCCTGACCCTAGAAGGCAGAAGGAACTCATTGATGCTCACACAGCCAGTTTGAGAAACGACAATGGTCAAGCTGCTGCTGCTGCGCAGAGTTCGTCTCAAGCTCAAGAGAGTCAAGGTTCAAAGAAAAACAAAGGAAAGCTGTGAAGGTTGTTGATCCAAAAGAAGCAGTAGCAGATAACTTTATGGAGACAGTGAGGAGATTACAATCCTCACAGAATTTTCATGAAGAAGAAGAAGAGGTCATATCGAAAGATAAGAATGCTTACAGGTCTGACAAAGGCAAATCGAAAGTGGAGTCTTCTTCAACCGGAAGTAAGCAGCAACGTAAGAAAACCTCAAAGTTTCACAGAGTGAGGCTTGGTGACGGATCAATGGCAGCATTGCTAAATGTCAACTCTTCTTACCATGAGCCTGAACCAGATTCAAATGGTGGCAATAACAATAGTAGTAACCAGAATCAAACCGGTGTACGTGGTGTCTGGCGTAAAGGAGGTGCACAACTTTTCTCCTAAGTTTCTTTGGCTTCTCAAGGAGCGTCTTGTACAAGCTCGACTGGCCGCATATTTTTATGACGGAGAGCATTTTTGAGGAAGTTTTATGAATGATAGACTCGTTTTGTTGCTTGTTTTTTTTTTTTTCGTGTTCTTCTGTATGTTTGGTACTTTCTTGTTTTTATTTTGGAGGGACTTATTATTAGTAGAAATGGAACTGTAACAATTAATATACTGTCATAATCCATTTTTAAATTAAGGTTTTCGAATATTCTTGAGTGGATGATCATTCAGGGTTGATGTTGAATAAACAAACATAATTCAAATGTATTATGTCTTAAGGCTTTAAAAAATTTGGGTATCCTCCAATATGTTACCAAATGTAGTTCGCTTTGTTGCTGCAAACAAAATTAATTTTTAATTGTTAACTATTCCAAAGATTTAACAACTTGTGATTGATCGCGTGATACTAAAACAAATAACTATCTGCGACCTGCAACTTGTGACATGTGAATCAATCGCAGATCTCTGCGATTTGCACTACTTCACTTAAACTCATATTTGCACTAAAATGTAAAACTAAAATATAGCAAAAGAAAAAAAAAATCGAAATGAACACCGCTTAAACTGAAATTAACCCGCAAATTCCTCGTTACCATATGTATATTTTTGAAAAGTACCTAGAAATGAACATGCATCTACCAAATATAGAAACGTTATAAATATATACACAACATGCAGTATTCCTCTCCCTATATGTAAGCTCTCTTCTTCCTCCGAATCCGTTTCTTTTCTCCATCCATGTACAAAACACAACCATGGACGTTCCAATCAAACTAGCCTTCATCTTCTTAACCCTCACCTCAACTGCAACCGCTACACCAGCCAAACGCCCAGACTACCTTTCCACACCGCACGCAAAAGCAATCGCGGGAATATGCACCGTTATCCAATCAGACACAAGTCTATGCACCAAAACCCTTAAAGAAGTTCCTAGCGACGACCCCATCGTATTAATCCGAGCATTACCTACTGCTGCTGAATCTTCCGTCAAAAAAAGCGTGACGTTCCTCATCGGAATCAAACCAAAACACACATCAAACGCAGTCGCAACTACAGCGATCAACAGCTGCGAGAAAAACTTGAACAACGCGTTAGAAGATTTCGCTGAGTTTTGGAAAGCTACGGGGAAAGATGTGACGACGATGGCTCGTAACTATTTCACGTGTAAGAAGACGTTAACGTCGATCATGGGGTATCATTCTACTTGTTTGGATGATATTGAAGATAAGAATCTGAAGGAGGAAGTGGGGATTGGGATAGAGTTGGGAAGAATCTAAGCAGTGACTCGTTTGATGTGTTCAATGGTTTGCATACTATTTTCAAGACTTTTAGTATTAACGTGAAGCTTAACGAGGAAGACACTTCGCCCCGACCGCCACCTTTGTCGGATTATTATTACTGATTAAAGGATTTGTAACTAACAACTCATTACTACCGTATAATGCTTAAAGCGATACTTGTAGTTGTTGAGATACTTATCATGTAGGGGTACTATTGTAACCATTGATTCTAATATAGTGGTATCTTATATTAGAATGGAACCATGCATAATTGTATCTTACAAGTTTCATTCATGTACAGACGGATTTTATATATATATATATGAAATGTGATATTTTATTTTGTTAATTACATACTCTGGATTAATAACTCAAACAAAGACATTTCAGTAATCACTAGTGGTCCCATGTTTTCGGATGTTGTTCCTCAAATAGAAGATTTGTGTGTTTTCCATATTTCTTTTAGAAAAAAATATATGATTTGTTTTGTGCATACTTTAGGGCATCTTTATCATAGAGACAAGTAAAAGTTTCTTCTTCTTCCTCGAATAGGGGACGTTTTCACTTAAAATGGCGGGCCACCCCCCTTAGAGACGAGCAAGAACGTGGGATAAGGATGGGCTTAGATTGTATATATTTGATGCATGAAACTCCAAACCATGGCTTATTTGCTTATCCTTCCAGGTCCTGTCAATTACATTCATCGAACCTAGCTTCACTAATCAATTAACATATAATACTGAATAGATGATGTATGTGTACAGTGCTACTATATTGGATTGTCAATCTAGACAGACTACTTATGGTTTGTTCTCTCAAATCCTGAAATTATTAAGATTAGAATAAACTAACCTCCATCCATACATGGCCTTTTATTTTTAGTAATAAAGTTACCACCTCTTGATCAGGACATAATCAAATCATCTTGTGGAGACTAGTTTTTAACCTGAGAGGCAACATTTCACTAGAGACTTTATAGCCATTCAACGACCTAAAACATCTCCATCCATGCAAAGCTCATGCAAACCCTAATTTTAGAAACTACAACTTCTATAAGAACATACCCACAAAGAACAATAATCTCTACTTGCCCCAATAATAATCCACCGGGCTCTGTTCTAATAAAATAATCACATCCCTCTCCTATTCACCTTCTGAATAAAACTGGAGAGATAAAAAAACACATAAAAAGGAAAAAATCGAAAAGAGAAATATATAAATATATATATATATATATACATATAAATATAAAAAATGCCAGTAGGAAAAGTTGTGATATCTGCGGCTTCCGTCCTTCTAGTGGTGGGCGTTGCCATAGGAGTTGTCACCTATGTTAATAGAGGCGACGACGGTGGTGGCGGCGGCGGCAAGGATGCTTCTCTTAATTCACATCAAAAAGCGGTTCAGGCAATTTGTCAAACAACCACAGACCAAGGCTCGTGCGCAAAAACTCTCGACCCGGTCAAAAGCGATGATCCAAGCAAGCTTATCAAAGCCTTCTTGTTGGCTACAAAAGACGCAGTCACAAAATCTTCAAACTTCACGGCTTCTACCGAAGGAGGCATGGGGAAAAACATGAACGCGACGACCAAAGCCGTTCTTGATTACTGCAAGAGAGTGTTGACATACGCTCTTGAGGATCTTGAGACCATTGTTGAAGAAATGGGTGCAGATCTTCAGCAGAGCGGAAGTAAGCTTGACCAGCTTAAACAATGGTTAACAGGAGTGTTTAATTACCAAACCGATTGTCTTGATGACATTGAGGAAGTGGAACTGAGGAAAATCATGGGTGAAGGAATCTCTAACTCCAAAGTTTTGACTAGTAACGCTATAGATATCTTTCACTCTGTTGTCACGGCTATGACCCAAATGGGTGTCAAAGTCGATGATATGAAGAACGTGATGGGAGGACTTGGAGCTCCTGCACGTCGCCTTCTTGGAGACATCGACCAAAATGGACTACCCAAATGGCTTTCTGGCAAAGACAGAAAGCTTATGGCTAAGGCTGGACGCGGTGGTGGTGGTGCACCTCGTGATGATGGTATAGGTGAAGGTGGCGGTGGTGGGGGTAAGATCAAGGCGACTCATGTGGTGGCTAAGGATGGAAGTGGAAAGTTTAAGACGATTTCTGAAGCGGTTAACGCTTGCCCGGATAAAACCCTGGACGTTGCATTATCCATATAAAGGCTGGTACCTACAATGAAGTGGTCAGAATCCCTAAGAAGAAGAACAACATTTTCATGTTTGGTGATGGTGCTACAAAAACCATCATTACTTTTAACAAAAGTGTTAAACTTACCCCTGGAACCACTACTTCACTCAGTGCCACTGTTCGTAAGTCACATTTAAACTTACCTCTATTAGACCTCACGAATTATATTAGTATTTAATTTTGGAGTTTCTAAAACAATTGAGAATTTCTCATTTGAAAAACTTTTATATGAGTATTTTTTGAAATTATTTGATTAAATATCAATACAACTGGTGAGATTTCTAGATATACAAAAGCATTTGCTAAATAACATTAATTGATATCTAAATATACAATTGCATGCATGCAGAGGTTGAATCCGAGGGATTCATGGCGAAATGGATTGGGTTTAAGAACACTGCTGGTCCATTAGGACACCAAGCGGTCGCACTCCGTGTGAATGGAGACCGTGCGGTCATATTCAACTGCAGATTTGACGCTTACCAAGACACACTCTACGTCAACAACGGACGTCAGTTCTACAGAAACATTGTTGTATCCGGTACAGTCGATTTCATCTTCGGAAAATCCGCAACAGTGATCCAAAACTCTCTGCTCCTCTTACGAAAGGGCAGCCCCGGACAGTCCAACTACGTTACAGCCGATGGTAACGAGAAGGGTGCAGCGGTCAAGATCGGTATCGTTCTCCAGAACTGTCGTATCATGCCTGACAAGGATCTTATAGGTGACAAGAAAGTCAAATCGTATCTAGGACGACCGTGGAAGAAATATTCCACGGCTGTGATTATTGGAAGTGAGATTAGTGCTTCGATTCAACCAGAAGGATGGACCGAGTGGAAAGGAGAGCAAAACCACAAAACAGCTAAATACATTGAGTTTAATAACCGTGGGCCAGGAGCTAAAACTAATGCGAGGCCTCCTTGGACTAAGGCGGCTAAGTCTGCGAAAGAGGTTGAAGGTTTCACCGTAGCTAACTGGGTGGGTCCGGCTAATTGGATTCAAGAAGCCAACGTGCCTGTCCAGCTTGGATTGTAAGAAAAAAAAAAATAGTAACGTTAAGACAGTTATATGATAATGTAATGACTAATGAATGATACGACCTCGTCTCTGAGAATCAGGGGCTCTTTTTGGATATTATTAAACAATATAGGGCTCTAGACATTAGGGATGAAGTTTGTACAAGATTGCTTTTGTTTCACGTGCAAAATAGAAAAAAGATCATGTTGTTTCAGCTCTTTTACCTCTTCTTTTTTAAACTCCAAATAATGAATTTCTTTTATCGACTTTGGTATTTCTATATATCCCTATCTTTTTCTATTACAATAAAAACTAAACGTGATTGATAAATATAACTTCAAACACTAGCAAAAACTAAACAAAAAACAAAAAAAAAATCTTTTGAACTCAAAAATCTAGTAAAATAAACAAACCAACATACTATTGTAATATCATATGTGTAAACACTAGTTTGATAAATATAGCTCTTTTTTGCGTTGCTATGTTTTTGACTCAATGCTATTATGTATACAGATAATGATGAGAATAGAGACTCATCTTGGGAAATATTTATTAGAAGCTACAGTGTAATATGTAAGCAAAGTGAACCCTACATTACTAAATCAAAGCCCACTTCCAATCCAATTGTTCCTGGACATAATGATGAAGAGTAAAAGATTTACATCTTTTTTTTTAATATAAAATATTTACATCTCAAGTTCCTTAACAAAATGGAATAATCAAAATTCCAATAATGTATTAAGAAACAAATGATTTATATCTGGAGAACGTCTAAGAAAATTCATTGGCTGCTTTGGAAAGTTAAAATTTGATCCGTTACGTATTGAAGTGCTATGCGATCATATCATAATATAGAAAACAAAGAAAAGATGTAAAGAAAAAGTTTAGGTAACGTTTTGTGATTTGTCAAATAAACAATAATTACTTTGTAATATTTTTAATCATTCAAGAATAATCAATAATTAGAATTCTGACTCGCCCTTTCAAATGGCGGGTAAATGTTTAATTCAGATAAATGTTTAATTCAGATAAATGTTTAATTCAGATAAATGTTTAATTCAGATAAATGTTTAATTCAGATAAATGTTTAATTCAGATAAATGTTTAATTCAGATAAATGTTTAATTCAGATAAATGTTTAATTCAGATAAATGTTTAATTCAGATAAATGTTTAATTCAGATAAATGTTTAATTCAGATAAATGTTTAATTCAGATAAATGTTTAATTCAGATAAATGTTTAATTCAGATAAATGTTTAATTCAGATAAATGTTTAATTCAGATAAATGTTTAATTCAGATAAATGTTTAATTCAGATAAATGTTTAATTCAGATAAATGTTTAATTCAGATAAATGTTTAATTCAGATAAATGTTTAATTCAGATAAATGTTTAATTTTGTTTTTTTATATTGTATATTTACTTAATGTTTATCTTCTCTTATTTTGTATAGTTATTTATTATAAATTTTCTGCTTTTATATCAATCATAATATTACGATATATTTAATATAATATTTTATTTCTTATATACTATATTTACTTATTATTTAAATTTTCTTAATTTGTAGGGCAACTCTTTCAAATAGTCGTTTTTAAGTTTTTGTCACAAAATAGTCATCAATAAGGAAATGACCAAATAACCCATTTTATTTTGAATAGTATATTTTATTTTAGTTCAGTTAAATTTTTTGTTAAATTTCCAAATATTTAGTATACATATAAGTTATTTCCATTTTAATGATTTATTTATTAGTTTGCCTTATTTGATGCTGAATTCTATTTTGTATTGAAATAATTAGTTTTGGAAATTTTAACATTTTAAAAATAGTAAACTATAATTATGATTTTTCATATTTTGATTGGTCTTTTATAATTCTATGTGTATACTCTTAATGACTTATAGTCTCAACTTTTATATAGCATAGATTTGCATTAGTATATAGCCTAAACTTGGAAAATCATGAGTTAAATTAATTTACTTATAATTTTGTGAAAGTCTTGCATTTTAATTAATTATTATTATATTGTATTTTATTTTTATGTTAAAATTCAAAAAATATTTTCTATATTAAGTTAATTTATTATTAATATTTTACTTTTGTTAACTTACCTTGCTTGATATTGGTTATAAATTTTGTTAATTTATAGATAACAATTAATATACCATGTTTTGAATTTTTATAGTTATAATTTTTTGAAAGCCTTGCATTTTTAAAAAAAATATCGAAAATTTATTATATATTCAGTTAACTTATATATAATACATGTTATATGTGAATATTTTCATTATCATATAGCCTAAAAGTTGAAAATCATGAGTTAAATTTATTTATTTATAATTTTTGAAAGCCTTGCATTTTTAAGTTAATTATTATATTTGTAAGATATTTTATGTTGATTTTCGAAAATATATTATATATTTACTTATTATTTAAATTTTCTTAATTTGTAGGGCAACTCTTTCAAATAGTCGTTTTTAAGTTTTTGTCACAAAATAGTCATCAATAAGGAAATGACCAAATAACCCATTTTATTTTGAATAGTATATTTTATTTTAGTTCAGTTAAATTTTTTGTTAAATTTCCAAATATTTAGTATACATATAAGTTATTTCCATTTTAATGATTTATTTATTAGTTTGCCTTATTTGATGCTGAATTCTATTTTGTATTGAAATAATTAGTTTTGGAAATTTTAACATTTTAAAAATAGTAAACTATAATTATGATTTTTCATATTTTGATTGGTCTTTTATAATTCTATGTGTATACTCTTAATGACTTATAGTCTCAACTTTTATATAGTATAGACTAGAGTTAATTCCACGCTGGACTATTTTGATTTTTAAATGTTAACTATATAGTTATTCATCTGAACGTTGTATTCTGAACAACAACAAAATTCTAAATTGTATGTTTGTGTGAATAGTAATTTTTTTAGAAAAAAACAGAAAACTATACATTTTTCATATAGATGTTTTATATAGTTTTCCATTTTTTATATTATATATTTACTTATTATTTAAATTTTCTTAATTTGTAGGGCAACTCTTTCAAATAGTCGTTTTTAAGTTTTTGTCACAAAATAGTCATCAATAAGGAAATGACCAAATAACCCATTTTATTTTGAAAATTTAAATATTTCTTTTTTATTTTTCAAACTTTGAAATCATATCCAAAAAACTCCACCCCGTAACTCTAAACCCTAAGTCTAGTTTATTTAACCTTATAGCATAGATGTATTTTAACTCTTTAATAAATGTTTAATTCAGATAAATGTTTAATTTTGTTTTTTTTATATTGTATATTTACTTAATGTTTATCTTCTCTTATTTTGTATAGTTATTTATTATAAATTTTCTGCTTTTATATCAATCATAATATTACGATATATTTAATATAATATTTTATTTCTTATATACTATATTTACTTATTATTTATTTTTTCTTATATTTTATATTTACTTTTTATAGTATTTAACATTTCTATATGATTAATATTACTAACAATAATATTAAAATATTACATAATATTAAATTATAAATCTATTATAATATTAGAATAAAAATAAAATATCATAATAATATTTCTTATTATTTATTTTTATACTAATATTTTTATGTCTTTTTTTTTACATCAATCATCTACAAACTCATGCTGACTCTGTAAACCAAACCGGTAACTCTGTCCATGTGAACGACGAAAGACGGTTGTTTCCTAGCACTTTGCGTGCTAAGCTATCCGCTTTTGATTTTCTCGTCTGAGGTACATGAACGATCTCTCGAGTTTAGAAAGCTTCTTTTCAGCAGTTTAATGTCTTCTCGATAATTGTCAAACACGGTCATTCTTCGGTTCAAACCATCTTTATCAATTGAGAACAATCATGCAAAATGTGACTGAAATTACCGTAAATTCCTCATGCATTCCATTGCCCATATTAGCTTCTACCAATGAAGAAGTGAAAGACTTGCCCGGACATTCCGTGCCCCTAGCAATCCATCAAAACCCGCTAAAGTGATGTACCAGCCTTGTCCTAAGAATTGTTCCTTATCTTTCCATGAGCAATCTATGAAACACCATTTTCCTGGTATTGTTGGTACAATTCTTTCATGTAATTGATTTGCAACCCTCTAATTATTTGTTACATGTGCCTCCGCCTAAAGTGTTGATTCTAATTCCGGTAGTTTAAGCGTATCTCTTGGATCAACATCCAAATTGCTAAAAACTTTGTTGTTTCGACCTTTCTAAATATACCATAATATCCACGCAAATTGGTGATCCTCCATTTTTGGATTAACTCTCCAAAAAAGATGATCCATATTTTTATGTCTTATAGTCTATATTTACTAATTATTTATTTTACTATACATTTTTCAGATAGATGTTTAATTTAGTTTTTCCAGTTCTAATATTGTATATTTACTTATTATTTATTTTTCTTATATTTTATATTTACTTATTCTAATATTACGGTAGATGTTTAATATAATACTTGTATTTCTTATATAGTATATTTACTTATTATTTATTTTACTATACATTTTTTCAGAGATATGTTTAATTTAGTCTTTTCATTTCTTAATTGTATTTTACCTTTTTTTTCTTATACTATAAATTTACTTATTCTAATTTTCTTGTTTTTTATATCAAATGATAATATTATGATAGATGTTTAATGTGATAAAAATATTATCTTATATTCTATGCTTATTTTTTGATGTTCGTATGGTTTGATGGAGAAGAGCTTCTGGTCGGGAGTTTTGTCCTTAGTCCCTGTTTTCGCAAGAGTCTATCCACTGGTAAGTGTTAATCGTTTTTGAGAAGCTCTAAAAATATTCTTCAAGAACAGTAAAACTTCATGAATGTTTTTCACAGATTAATCACAGATAACAACAAAGAAGATGAATCAGTTGTCCAGACAAAAGAGGAAATCGAGCATGAATGTCCAAATAAAATATATAACACAGTACTCGCCACGTCTACCAAGTGTTTAGGCCTTGTTCAAGTCTTGCAAGGTACGGCTGATAAGATCTTGTAGTATGAATGTAAACATCTTTTCTCTGATCATATCATAATATAGAAAACAAAGACAAGATGTAAAGAAAAAGTTTAGGTAACGTTTTGTGATTTGTCAAATAAACAATAGTTACTTTGTAATATTTTTTAATCATTCAAGAATAATCTATGATACCATGGCCCGGGAAATGAAGAATATCGTGCAAGTTGCATATATAAAAGATACAAAATGAATTGTGATTTTGTCTGCTTGTGAAGAATAGCATCATACAATATAGATATCGAAGGGGTGGACACAAGGCAAGTACTTGCCAATTCTCGGTTATTTGCTATTTGACTTGGTTTATCCGAGTAATTTGTTTTTCGATTCGATACTTGACTTGCTTGAAACAAGTACTTGTTTTATCAAGTACTTGGAACAAATATTTGATATTTGCAAGTAATTTGTCTTGCCTTGTTAGTTGAAAAATTAAATAATTGGCTCTTAATTACATACAAAAAAATACATATTCTAAATTTTCAACATCCAATAATCACATGAATTTAGAAAGAAGTAGAGACAAAAATGAAAATAAGTATTCAAAATATTTGGAAGACCATATGAAATTCATTGTTCTTCCATTTTATTTCGGTGTTCCAAAAAAGATTTTTGTCTATTTCTTGATCATGTTTTGCTCCTGCAAAACCAAAAAACATTTTGTTCCTGCAAAATAAAATATTTAAATGCAAACTAAACGTATCTATACTAATAAAGTAGGCTTTTTTATCTCTTTGGGGGGAAAAATGCCATGTGGCATTTTCTTTTTAATAATTAAAATATTTTTTTCAATTTAAATTTAATGACTTTTGGTATTAATTGTGAAATAAATTGGGGGTTTTAAACTTTTCTTTATACATGTCCAAACGTTTATAAGAGTATTTTGAATCTGACCGAACCCAGTAGTTGAACCGATAAATCCGGTGATCCAATATAAATCGGTTGGGTTTTCATAAAACACACAAAAACTCACTAAAACCCGATACATGTTGCAGCCTTGGTTGAACCAATAGATAATTTTTATTTTTACTATTTTTAGTTCAAGTTATGTTTTAAAATTATTTTTTATATTCTAAATTTCTAATTTAAAATTTAAAATTTTCAGTTCTATTGCCGTCTTCCTCTTCTTCTACACTATAATTTACGTTTGCAAGAAAGGTGAGTCATGATTATCCTTGATCCGCACGTCCGTAAAACAGACTAAAGCACGATGAGGCTTATTATTCCTCTACAGTACAATTTACGTTTGCAAAAAGGTGAGTAAATTATTATTATTTTTATTTAACTTAGTTTATAACAAATCATTACATTTTTAATTTACAGATCAAAAAGAATAAAATCATATGATTGAATTACAAAACAGAGTTTTGGATTGTTGAAGAAGAAAAACCTGACGAGCTTGATTATAATAAATTAGAGAATGCTCTTGCCGAAGAATATTCCAAAGATGATGAAGTGACAAATTTAGAAAATTTTGTTGGTAAGTTCTAAAATTTAGAGAAAACCAAAATTAATTGATGTGATCGGTGTTAGTTTATTTTTGTTATTGACAATTTATTACGGTGATGTTTTAATTTTGGTTTATTTTGGATTGGAAGTTTAATTTTATGTATTGATTTTTTTAGATGTCATAACTCTTATGTTACAATTTTTTAAAATAGTCTAAACTATTTCTTAATATTTTGTATGTACACTTAAAATACTTAACTTTAGTTTTTATATATATTTGTTTTCATAGCTAATATATTATTATATAGTAAAACTAATTCATTTATTAATCTGCGATTCATCCTGGTGATCCAATGATCCGGTAAATCATCGATTCAGTGTCCGGGCGGGTTTCAAAACACTGGTTTATAGGATTTCTTTGTATTTGATGTTGTGATGGAGAATATAGCCTCTACAATTATCCTTCTTTACTTAATCGATGTAATCGTTCATATAATCAATCCGAAATCTCACTCATCCCACTATCTCTATTGAATGTTTCTTTAGTTCGTGCTTTCTCAGTTTCATTGTATATGTATAGGCGGTGTGAGAGTTCGGACGATAATCCATTTACTTTTCCCAATTCAATCATTGTCGAATTCTCGGTTTCATAGCTTCGGAGTTGAAGACAAATCGTGTAAAGATATTCAGACTAGGCTACAACAATTTTGGCAAGCATGAAATGTTAAGAAAGGGGTGAGATATTGGGGTTGATATGTTGTTGATTAATGGGAAGGTACACCGGTTTCTTATTTCAGTTTACCAGTTAATGATTGCTTACTTTTAAAGTAGTTTGCATCATTTCCTTTCTCAGGTGCTGTTTTTTACATCGTTAATCAACTTTCTCAGATTTAACACCTTCAAACATTTCTTGAAATAAAACTCAGTCTATGACATGAGTATTTTAGATTCAACTAAATTTAATTTTTTACGACTATCGATTTTATTCTATTTTTATTAATCGATTAGTAACAACTACTTATGCTATTCTACTTTGAACTAAATAATTTCAAAAAATAATATACTACGGTTGCAAGTCACTATCAAAAAGATCAGAAAATATCATTTTTTACATATTTTCATTTTACATATTTTTAACATATTTTCTTTACTAAGACCATATAATAAATTATAAATTTGAGTAAGAATACAACATACGAATCCGGCGCGTAGCGCCGGAATATCACTAGTGTGATAATATAAAACAATGTAAGAAAATAAGATATATTCTAACCTTTTATTCTTCATCCAAAGTTAAGCAATTTCTTGGACCAAATTTCTATAAGCATTTGAAGTTAAGCTAACGAGTATTTTATAGAGCAGTAACAAAAATGAAACGATACTTGATATTTGCCTTGTCCTACGAGTAGTGAAATTTTTGATTTGTTACTTGCCTTACTAACGGCGTATTTGGTTTTCAAAGCGAATATTGGTCGAAGTCACGAGAGTCACGAGTATAAGGCGAGTATCGAGTAATGATACCCAGCTTAGAAATGGGGCTAATGGCCAATGTTTTATATTGTATATTTACTTATTATTTATTTTACTATACATTTTTCAGATAGATGTTTAATGTAATATTTCTATTTCTTATATTGTATATTTACTTATTATTTATTTTTCTTATATTGTATATTTACTTATTCTAATATTACTAGATGTTTAATATAATACTTGTATTTCTTATATAGTATATTTACTTATTATTTATTTTACTATACATTTTTTCAGAGATATGTTTAATTTAGTTTTTCCATTTTTATATTGTATATTTACTTATTATTTATTTTTCTTATATTTTATATTTACTTATTCTAATTTTCTTGTTTTATATCAAATGATAATATTATGATAGATGTTTAATGTGATAAAAATATTATCTTATATTCTATGCTTATTATTTTTTATTAATCGATTAGTAACAACTACTTATGCTATTCTACTTTGAACTAAATAATTTCAAAAAATAATATACTAGGTTGCAAGTCACTATCAAAAGATCGAAAATATCATTTTTACATATTTTCATTTTACATATTTTCATTTTACATATTTTCATTTTACATATTTTCATTTTACATATTTTCATTTTACATATTTTCATTTTACATATTTTCATTTTACATATTTTCATTTTACATATTTTCATTTTACATATTTTCATTTTACATATTTTCATTTTACATATTTTCATTTTACATATTTTCATTTTACATATTTTCATTTTACATATTTTCATTTTACATATTTTCATTTTACATATTTTCATTTTACATATTTTCATTTTACATATTTTCATTTTACATATTTTCATTTTACATATTTTCATTTTACATATTTTCATTTTACATATTTTCATTTTACATATTTTCATTTTACATATTTTCATTTTACATATTTTCATTTTACATATTTTCATTTTACATATTTTCATTTTACATATTTTCATTTTACATATTTTCATTTTACATATTTTCATTTTACATATTTTCATTTTACATATTTTCATTTTACATATTTTCATTTTACATATTTTCATTTTACATATTTTCATTTTACATATTTTCATTTTACATATTTTCATTTTACATATTTTCATTTTACATATTTTCATTTTACATATTTTCATTTTACATATTTTCATTTTACATATTTTCATTTTACATATTTTCATTTTACATATTTTCATTTTACATATTTTCATTTTACATATTTTCATTTTACATATTTTCATTTTACATATTTTCATTTTACATATTTTCATTTTACATATTTTCATTTTACATATTTTCATTTTACATATTTTCATTTTACATATTTTCATTTTACATATTTTCATTTTACATATTTTCATTTTACATATTTTCATTTTACATATTTTCATTTTACATATTTTCATTTTACATATTTTCATTTTACATATTTTCATTTTACATATTTTCATTTTACATATTTTCATTTTACATATTTTCATTTTACATATTTTCATTTTACATATTTTCATTTTACATATTTTCATTTTACATATTTTCATTTTACATATTTTCATTTTACATATTTTCATTTTACATATTTTCATTTTACATATTTTCATTTTACATATTTTCATTTTACATATTTTCATTTTACATATTTTCATTTTACATATTTTCATTTTACATATTTTCATTTTACATATTTTCATTTTACATATTTTCATTTTACATATTTTCATTTTACATATTTTCATTTTACATATTTTCATTTTACATATTTTCATTTTACATATTTTCATTTTACATATTTTCATTTTACATATTTTCATTTTACATATTTTCATTTTACATATTTTCATTTTACATATTTTCATTTTACATATTTTCATTTTACATATTTTCATTTTACATATTTTCATTTTACATATTTTCATTTTACATATTTTCATTTTACATATTTTCATTTTACATATTTTCATTTTACATATTTTCATTTTACATATTTTCATTTTACATATTTTCATTTTACATATTTTCATTTTACATATTTTCATTTTACATATTTTCATTTTACATATTTTCATTTTACATATTTTCATTTTACATATTTTTAACATATTTTCTTTACTAAGACCATATAATAAATTATAAATTTGAGTAAGAATACAACATACGATCCGCCACAGAATTTAATATCACTAGTGTGATAATATAAAACAATGTAAGAAAATAAGATATATTCTAACCTTTTATTCTTCATCCAAAGTTAAGCAATTTCTTGGACCAAATTTCTATAAGCATTTGAAGTTAAGCTAACGAGTATTTTATAGAACGAGTAACAAATAACGAGTAACGAGACAGGTAACAAAAATGAAACGATACTTGATATTTGCCTTGTCCTTACGAGTAGTGAAATTTTTGATTTGTTACTTGCCTTACTAACGGCGTGTATTTGGTTTTCAAAGCGAATATTGGTCGAAGTCACGAGAGTCACGAGTATAAGGCGAGTATCGAGTAATGATACCCAGCTTAGAAATGGGGCTAATGGCCAATGTTTTATATTGTATATTTACTTATTATTTATTTTTCTTATATTTTATATTTACTTATTATTTACATTATTATATATTTTCAGATATATGTTTAATTTAGTTTTTATTTCTCAATTGTATATTTACTTATAATTTATTTTTCTTATATTTTATATTTACTTATTCTAATTTTTTGTTTTTATATCAAATGATTATATTATGATAGATGTTTAATGTAATATTTCTATTTATTATATTTTATATTTTAAGATAGATGTTTAATTTAGTTTTTCCATTTTTATATTGTATATTTAAAATTAAAAATGTAAAATGGTAATCTTACATATGTTTAATGTAATATTTCTATTTATTATATTTTATATTTTAAGATAGATGTTTAATGTAATATTTCTATTTATTATATTGTATATTTACTTATTCTAATTTTTTGTTTTTATATCAAATGATTATATTATGATAGATGTTTAATGTAATATTTCTATTTATTATATTTTATATTTACTTATTATTTACATTATTATATATTTTCAGATAAAAGTTTAATATATTTTTGTATTTTTATATTGTATATTTACTTATAATTTATTTTTCTTATATTTTATATTTACTTATTCTAATATTATAATTTATTTTTAGTGTAATATTTTTATAATGTAAAATTTACTTTTATTTATTTAACTTTATATTTTTCAGATATATGTTTAATTTAGTTTTTATTTCTCAATTGTATATTTACTTATTATTTATTTTTCTTATATTTTATATTTACTTATTCTAATTTTTTGTTTTTATATCAAATGATTATATTATGATAGATGTTTAATGTAATATTTCTATTTATTATATTTTATATTTACTTATAATTTATTTTTCTTATATTTTTGTATTTAGTTATTATTTTATAGATGTTTAATGTAATATTTCTATTTATTATATTAATAAGATAATGTTTAATACGATAATGTTTAGTATAATATTTTGATTTCTTATATTTTGTATTTAGTTATTATTTTATAGATGTTTAATTTAGTTTTTATTTCTCAATTGTATATTTACTTATTCTAATTTTTTTGTTTTTATATCAAATGATTATATTATGATAGATGTTTAATGTAATATTTCTATTTATTATATTTTATATTTACTTATTATTTACATTATTATATATTTTCAGATAAAAGTTTAATATATTTTTTGTATTTTTATATTGTATATTTACTTATAATTTATTTTTCTTATATTTTATATTTACTTATTCTAATATTATAATTTATTTTTAGTGTAATATTTTTATAATGTAAAATTTACTTTTATTTATTTAACTTTATATTTTTCAGATATATGTTTAATTTAGTTTTTCCATTTTTTATATTGTGTATTTACTTAATGTTTATCTTTTATATCAATGATAATATTATAGATGTTTAATGTAATATTTCTATTTATTATATTGTATATTTACTTATTATTTATTTTTCCTTATATTGTATATTTACTTATTATTTATTTTTCCTTATATTGTATATTTAAAATTAAAAATGTAAAATGGTAATCTTACATATGTTTAATGTAGTATTTCTATTTTTATGTTGTATGTTTACATATATTTATTATTTTCGAAATTATATATAATGTTTTTTGTTTTTTTTTATAAAACGGTAATGTTACATTATGGAGATAAGCCGTCTTTTTTTTAAAGTGAAAAATGATAATTTTACATATGTTTTATGTAGTTTTTCTATTTTTTATGCTGTATTTTTACATATTATTTATAATTTTCTAAAATTAGTAATATTAAAATGTAAAACTATATTTTATGCCACGTGTCATCTTTCGGGAGAAGTTTTTTTCGCTGATGTGGACGTTCTGCGGAGCCTCAAAAGATCTCTTTTATTAGTATAGATTAATATATTTTTCTATATATTGAGTATTTCTCTTTCTTATACTTTATATTTAGTTAATATCTATATTTTATATTTTAAGATAGATGTTTAAATCTTAATGTTTTTTTTCATTTTAATGTAAAACGGCAATGTTTAATTGAAGAACTTGGACAAATAATCAAATAGTTATATTTTTGTTTTTTTTCTTTTTTTATAAAATGGTAATGTTACATTATGGAGATAAACCGTTTTTTTTAGTGAAAAATGATAATCTTACATATGTTTAATGTAGTTTTTTCATTTTTTTATTTTGTATGTTTACATATTATTGTTATTTTTAAATGTAAAATGGTAATCTTGCTTATTTTTAATGTAATATTTCTATTTTTATGTTATATGTTTACATATTATTTATTATTTTCGAAATTATATATAATGTTTTTTTTTTTTACAAAATAGTAATGTTACATTATGGAGATAAGCCGTTTTTTTTAGTGAAAAATGGTAATCTTACATATGTTTAATGTAGTTTTTCCATTTTTTCTGTTGTATGTTTACATATTATTTTTTAAAATTAAGAATGTAAAATGGTAATCTTACTTATGTTTAATGTAGTATTTCTATTTTTATGTTGTATGTTTACATATATTTATTATTTTCGAAATTATACATAATGTTTTTTGTTTTTTTTTATAAAACGGTAATGTTACATTATGGAGATAAGCCGTCTTTTTTTTAAGTGAAAAATGATAATTTTACATATGTTTAATGTAGTTTTTCTATTTTTTATGATGTATGTTTACATATTATTTATAATTTTCTAAAATTAGTAATATTAAAATGTAAAACTATATTTTATGCCACTGTCATCTTTTCTAAGAGTTTTTTTGATGTACTTTCATGAACCTCAAGGTCCCTTTTATTAGTATAGATTAATATATTTTTCTATATATTGAATATTTCTCTTTCTTATACTTTATATTTAGTTAATATCTATATTTTATATTTTAAGATAGATGTTTAAATCTTAATGTTTTTTTCCATTTTTATGTTGTATGTTTACATATTATTGTTATTTTTAAATGTAAAATGGTAATCTTGCTTATTTTAATGTAATATTTCTATTTTTATGTTATATGTTTACATATTATTGTTATTTTTAAATGTAAAATGGTAATCTTGCTTATTTTTAATGTAATATTTCTATTTTTATGTTATATGTTTACATATTATTGTTATTTTTAAATGTAAAATGGTAATCTTACATATGTTTAATGTAGTTTTTCATTTTTTATTTTGTATGTTTACATATTATTGTTATTTTTAAATGTAAAATGGTAATCTTACATATGTTTAATGTAATATTTCTATTTTTATGTTGTATGTTTACATATTATTTATAATTTTCTAAAATTAGTAATATTAAAATGTAAAATGGTAATCTTACTTATGTTTAATGTAGTTTTTCCATTTTTATGTTGTATGTTTACATATTATTTTTAAAATTAAAATGTAAAATGGTAATCTTACATATGTTTAATGTAGTATTTCTATTTTTATGTTGTATGTTTACATATATTTATTATTTTCGAAATTATATATAATGTTTTTTTTTTTTTATAAAACGGTAATGTTACATTATGGAGATAAGTCGCCTTTTTTAAGTGAAAATGATAATTTTACATATGTTTAATGTAGTTTTTCTATTTTTATGTCTGTATGTTTACATATTATTTATAATTTTCTAAAATTAGTAATATTAAAATGTAAAACTATATTTTATGCCATGTCATCTTTCTAGAAATTTTTTTCATTGATGTGGACGCTCATGAGCCTCAAAAGGTCCCTTTTATTAGTATAGATTAATATATTTTTCTATATATTGAGTATTTCTCTTTCTTATACTTTATATTTAGTTAATATCTATATTTTATATTTTAAGATAGATGTTTAAATCTTAATGTTTTTTTCCATTTTAATGTAAACGGCAATGTTTAATTGAAGAACTTGGACAAATAATCAAATAGTTATATTTTTGTTTTTTTTTTTTATAAAATGGTAATGTTACATTATGGAGATAAACCGTTTTTTAGTGAAAAATGATAATCTTACATATGTTTAATGTAGTTTTTCATTTTTTATTTTGTATGTTTACATATTATTGTTATTTTTAAATGTAAAATGGTAATCTTGCTTATTTTAATGTAATATTTCTATTTTTATGTTATATGTTTACATATTATTTATTATTTTCGAAATTATATATAATGTTTTTTTTACAAAATAGTAATGTTACATTATGGAGATAAACCGTTTTTTAGTGAAAATGGTAATCTTACATATGTTTAATGTAGTTTTTCATTTTTTATTTTGTATGTTTACATATTATTTTTAAAATTAAGAATGTAAAATGGTAATCTTACTTATGTTTAATGTAGTATTTCTATTTTTATGTTGTATGTTTACATATATTTATTATTTTCGAAATTATACATAATGTTTTTTTTTTTTTACAAAATAGTAATGTTACATTATGGAGATAAGTCTTTTTTTAAGTGAAAATGATAATTTTACATATGTTTAATGTAGTTTTTCTATTTTTATGATGTATGTTTACATATTATTTATAATTTTCTAAAATTAGTAATATTAAAATGTAAAACTATATTTTATGCCACGGTCATCTTTCGAGAAGTTTTTTCATTGATGTGGACGCTCATGAGCCTCAAAAGGTCCCTTTTATTAGTATAGATTAATATATTTTTCTATATATTGAGTATTTCTCTTTCTTATACTTTATATTTAGTTAATATCTATATTTTATATTTTAAGATAGATGTTTAAATCTTAATGTTTTTTTCCATTTTAACGTGAAACGGCAATGTTTAATTGAAGAACTTGGACAAATAATCAAATAGTTATATTTTTGTTTTTTTCTTTTTTATAAAATGGTAATGTTACATTATGGAGATAAACCGCTTTTTTAGTGAAAATGGTAATCTTACATATGTTTAATGTAGTTTTTCATTTTTATGTTGTATGTTTACATATTATTGTTATTTTTAAATGTAAAATGGTAATCTTGCTTATTTTAATGTAATATTTCTATTTTTATGTTATATGTTTACATATTATTTATTATTTTCGAAATTATATATAATGTTTTTTTTTCAAAATAGTAATGTTACATTATGGAGATAAGTCGCCTTTTTTAGTGAAAAATGGTAATCTTACATATGTTTAATGTAGTTTTTCCATTTTTATGTTGTATGTTTACATATTATTTTTAAAATTAAAATGTAAAATGGTAATCTTACATATGTTTAATGTAAATGTAAAATGGTAATCTTACATATGTTTAATGTAGTATTTCTATTTTTATGTTGTATGTTTACATATATTTATTATTTTCGAAATTATACATAATGTTTTTGTTTTTTTATAAAACGGTAATGTTACATTATGGAGATAAGTCTTTTTTTAGTGAAAAATGATAATTTTACATATGTTTAATGTAGTTTTTCTATTTTTATGTCTGTATGTTTACATATTATTTACAATTTTCGAAAATTAGTAATATTAAAATGTAAAACTATATTTTATGCCACGTGTCATCTTTCGGGAGAAGTTTTTTTCGCTGATGTGGACGCTCTGCGGAGCCTCAAAAGGTCCCTTTTATTAGTATAGATTAATATATTTTTCTATATATTGAGTATTTCTCTTTCTTATACTTTATATTTAGTTAATATCTATATTTTATATTTTAAGATAGATGTTTAAATCTTAATGTTTTTTTCCATTTTTAACGTAAAACGGCAATGTTTAATTGAAGAACTTGGACAAATAATCAAATAGTTATATTTTTGTTTTTTTTCTTTTTTTATAAAATGGTAATGTTACATTATGGAGATAAACCGTTTTTTTTAGTGAAAAATGGTAATCTTACATATGTTTAATGTAGTTTTTTCATTTTTTTTATGTTGTATGTTTACATATTATTGTTATTTTTAAATGTAAAATGGTAATCTTGCTTATTTTTAATGTAATATTTCTATTTTTATGTTATATGTTTACATATTATTTATTATTTTCGAAATTATATATAATGTTTTTTTTTTCAAAATAGTAATGTTACATTATGGAGATAAGCCGTCTTTTTTTAGTGAAAAATGGTAATCTTACATATGTTTAATGTAGTTTTTCCATTTTTTATGTTGTATGTTTACATATTATTTTTTAAAATTAAAAATGTAAAATGGTAATCTTACATATGTTTAATGTAAATGTAAAATGGTAATCTTACATATGTTTAATGTAGTATTTCTATTTTTATGTTGTATGTTTACATATATTTATTATTTTCGAAATTATACATAATGTTTTTTGTTTTTTTTTATAAAACGGTAATGTTACATTATGGAGATAAGCCGTCTTTTTTTTAAGTGAAAAATGATAATTTTACATATGTTTAATGTAGTTTTTCTATTTTTTATGCTGTATGTTTACATATTATTTACAATTTTCGAAAATTAGTAATATTAAAATGTAAAACTATATTTTATGCCACGTGTCATCTTTCGGGAGAAATTTTTTTCGCTGATGTGGACGCTCTGCGGAGCCTCAAAAGGTCCCTTTTATTAGTATAGATTAATATATTTTTCTATATATTGAATATTTCTCTTTCTTATACTTTATATTTAGTTAATATCTATATTTTATATTTTAAGATAGATGTTTAAATCTTAATGTTTTTTTTCCATTTTTAATGTAAAACGGCAATGTTTAATTGAAGAACTTGGACAAATAATCAAATAGTTATATTTTTGTTTTTTTTTTCTTTTTTTATAAAATGGTAATGTTACATTATGGAGATAAACCGTTTTTTAGTGAGAAATGGTAATCTTACATATGTTTAATGTAGTTTTTCATTTTTATGTTGTATGTTTACATATTATTTATAATTTTCTAAAATTAGTAATATTAAAATGTAAAACTATATTTTATGCCACGGTCATCTTTCGGAGAAATTTTTTTCATTGATGTGGACGCTCATGAACCTCAAAAGGTCCCTTTTATTAGTATAGATTAAAGGATTTGTAAATACCAACCCATTAATATCGTATAATGCTTTTTGACGAATCGTATAATGCTT